>VYZT01007785.1:21421-33325 GCA_013400735.1 Pomatostomus ruficeps | reverse complement strand
TTATTTGATGTGGAAAACACAGGTGTGTTTTTTCCTGGAAGCTTATAATTTACTGTAGCATGGTGGGATGTTTTTGCTTAAAAAATACATTAAAATGTACTGAATCCACCCCAAATGTACTGTTGCTTTACTTTTGAATTTCCCTTTTGGTGAATATCCTAGACTTCTGAAGTTGAACAGTGATATTTTTTAGTATAATTTTTTATCTTGGTACCTTTCAGGACAAGCTTGTGCTCAGTCCTGCTTGACAAGTAGCTGTGTTCCAGTTGGCTGAGTGCTTGCAATCCTGTAACTTAAATCAAAACTACCAGAAAACGAACCAAGGCTGTGATTAGGTGGCAGTCACTACTGGTGTGGTTAGTCAGCAACTCTTTTTCCAGGGTGCATCTTGTTTACACTAAGTCTGAACAGGGAGTGTAGAAACCTGGGTCACTGGGGAGACTGTTCAGGTGACTTTTGTTGACAGGAGAAAAGCACACACCAAAGGACAAGCACACAAGTGGTTTTGTTCTGTCATTTCTGCTCTTTCCTCTTTGGTACCACAGTACTTGTGTCTTCTAGCAGCTGTTACCTTGGCTGTGACCAGGTTGTGTGATTTGACCTAATAGCTCTGGCAAGATTCTATTAAGTTAAGTGGCCTTTACCGCTGTGTACAGTGTCTGAGCAGAAGCTGCATGTGCTCTGTGTCTTGGAAGAAATGATTTTGTAGAGAGGTGTATCTCATTTTCAAAATAAACACACCCACCTACCCACCCACTGAAACCCGAAGAAACCTATTTCTCCATTCATCTGATTTCTGAATTCCTATTAAGGGTTTTTTGTTATGTGTGTGGTTTTAAAATAATTTTTATATTTGCTCTTTGGCCTTTTTTCCCCCCCCACTGAAGCTTTTCTTTTAAACTAGTTGAGCTGTTGCTTTGTCATCAAAGTCAGTTTACCAGCTCAGACTGGCTCCTAGCAGACTTGATACATTATCAGTCTGTCTCTTTTCCTGCCTTCTGGTGCAAGGATATGGCTTTCATTATGCATATTTCCTTAGTCTTTGGCAGCTGGAGGCTTATGTGAGTTGCAGTCTGTTTTGTGTAAAATTAAGTAGCGTGGGTTTTGTTCCCTTAATCAATTAAGGCATTTCCAATAACTTAAAATAATGTATTTCTGCCACTAACTTAAAATAATATGTTTCTGAACCTTGCAGAATTTGAAAGAAGGGCATATTATGCCACTGAAAATTGGAAACTTCCTTTACTACTCTGTCCTGTGGTATTTATCTTATACATCTAAAAATTCCATAACATTTGATGGATTTTCTTTTTCCCATGATGAGGCACAGATTCAGGAGTACGGTGCTGTCTTTTCTGATCATAAAAGAGTTGAAAGTTCAGGAGAAATCCGTAACCTGTAAGGATCCCCTTAAGGCGAAGTGACCAAAGCACAGTCTAACAGAATTCATCTTCTGAGAGAGTCAGACACAATAACTCGCTCCAGTACATTGCACCCAAGCTGCTTTTTGACTAATAATATTAAGGCTGCAGGAGAATATCGGAGAGGCGTGGCAGCTTGGATTACTGTTCAGTTCACCTCTTGGTTAGGGAACCAGGTCGCCTGACAGAGCTGTCTATGTTGCCAGCGTCAGGAGGATTAACCTCTCATAATCTCTCTGATTTGAATAAGAGATTTTGTTCCTGTCCTCACTGCTCAGTTCAAAGCAGCTGCTGAGCAGAAACTTCAGTGGATCTTCAGAAATGTGTCTGTGTTGGTCATCCAAAAAAGGAAGAAATAGATGTTGTGAGGATTTCTCCTAGCTGTGCTTTTTAGAAACTGATTCAAGTGTTTGTAAGGTATACCTATGTATATAGGTGGATTTAGCTGTTCTCTGGAATCAGAGAACTTGGCTAAATCTTCAGTTTCCTATTTGTTTGCAAGGTGTTCTGTTACACAAATGATATAAAATCCATTTCTCCATCATCACACTCTGCTTTCCCAGCCTCTTGGAGGGAAAATTTTGGACAAAAGCAAGAGTCTGGTAAGCACATCATAACAAAACTTCAGTCTGTGTTTGTTTTCCCACTTCTCAAGAAAAGTATAACTGATCCAGGCTAGTCAGGTGGAGGTGATGCTCACCTGCCTGTGCTAGGTCAGGCTAAAGCTAGGACGGATTACTCAGTCAGCTAAGGTGTATGTATTTGCCCTTGAGGACTGGTGGTGGTAGTAATAAGGTACTTAGCTCTCTGCTTAGAGCCCCACAAAATTTGAGGGATTTTCTTTTGTGTATTGTGGTTGGGGGGAGGCTCTTCAGTTTTACAAAAGCCAGACTATGTTTGCTCTGTCAAACAGGTAGCAAAGCATCTTGCCTCTCTTTGATAGTCCCTTTCTTCTTGATGCAGTGGTGTGGGTTTGCTTGTGTTGTCTACTTTAAAATATCTGATCCTGCTGTCAAGTGACAGCAAATAGGTATAGCAAAAAGGCTAAACTATGAAGTGAGGTGTCTGAAGCATGTATTCCCTCTTGCTAATGAAGTCACCTGAAACTGTTGGCACCCTTAAAGCCTTGATTATGTTGGGGATGGAGGAAATTTGGTGGTGGAATAGACCCTGTGAAACTCTGCTTTCAAAAATGTCACCTCTGGGCCCTAAGCCTAGGGGCATACTAACTTGTGGAGCAGTTACTGCTGTATCATCATATCATGCCCTTTTCTGGGAATTGTCTAGATGTTTGTATGGATAAGAATTAGGCTAATGGGCTTGTTCCGCATCCTTTACTCTCTTGATATGGTTTCTCTTAGTACAAGCTCCTGCTGAAGGTGTGCAAGAGCCCCTTGGTTTGTAGGGCAGAAGACATGTGGCTTGGGACACAAGTGCAAGATGTCATTGACGTCAAAGTGTTTCTTTGGGAATTCCAGCATCTAATTTGAGCAGTGGGACTGTCAGACTTACTGAAGCAACTGATGTTTTGGGAGCAATGAATTACAAACCTGACTGGCATTGTCATGGTGCTGGTAGGGGGAGAGGCAGTAACCAGAAGGCAAACGTGTGAGACGGCAAAAAGGATCTCTGGCATCCGGCTTGTGAATATTCTTGTGTTACTTGGTTTTGATTCTTTGTGGAGAAGTAGGACAGGAGAACTGACACTTCCAAGCCTTTTCTTGGTGAAGAAAACCATCTGAAGATAGTTTGAATGCTCCACTGTGTGTCAGAACTTGGGCCTTTGGCGCAGGCAAATGGCTGTTGAGATGACAGCTGGGAGCAAAGTGAAATTTCAGGTAGATGTTAACATGTCTGTGGGAAGGTTGTGACGGAGCAAAACACAATTCTGAATAAGCATCTGAGGATGCTGACTCTTGCTTTGCTAGAATTTACTTGTCAGTTTGCATTGAGATCCTGATTGTTGCCAGATAAGTTGAAAAGGTGAGTACTGTGGTAAAGGGCTCTCTGCAGAGCAGTGTGCAGGCTGGAGGCACCTTGTGCTCCAGCACTGGCTGTGGGGCTCTTGAGAGCTGGAGCAAACACTTTCTGCACAGCCTCTAAGGATGATAATGAGATGCATTGTGTAGAGGAAAGATTTTTGTCTGGGCACTTGGAGGCTGTCATTTCAGCAAGTCCCAAAGTGGATAGCAGATGGCTTATGATTCTCAATTATTGTTCTAATTACCTGAAAGATGTCTTGAACTCAGGGGATTGGTCTGTTTTGTGCTGGCTGGAGAAGTGTCCTGAGACTACCTGCCTGCCAGCTGAACTGGGAGACCATGCAGGCAGGAGAAAGGGGGATAGATTCACTCAGAGCCTGGAGAAGCATCTGCAGTCAGGGAATTCCTGGAACAGTGTTCCGGTGTTGGGAATTTCACTCCTCTCCTCAACTGCTTCCTCCTCCTTCTTTCTCCTGCTCAGTATTTCACCACACAAGCTGCCTGGACATAGGAGCTTCTGCACTTTTTCTGGCTCCAAGACTATTTAATGTAAAAACTGGAAAATATTTAATGGGCTGTTGACATTCTGGATTCACTGGCAGTGTAAATCTGTTTCAGGAGGTTGTAAAGTTCAAGACCTGCATGTTCCTACTTTCTTTACTGCTTCCAGCATCTGAGTCCAGCTTTCTTGGCTGTATGGTTCATGAATACACTTCTTTTTTTCCCACTCCCAGACAGAAGAAACAATATTGTCAAGCTTATTTCAGCTGCTCTTTATCTGAAATCAATTGAATGCTTCCTACTGCCTTTCAGGAAGCTTTTTCTGGGATCAGCTGTAAATAAACTTCTTGCAGTTCCTATTGCAAAGCAGAAGTTTCACTGAGTGCTAATGTTTAATGTAATAAATATCTGAGCTGTGGTTTACCAAATAGCTTATCAATGTTTTAAGTTTTATTGTTACTATCTCCTGAGGCTTTTTTGGATAAAATGATCTGCATGTTTTAAAATGCTGGATTCCTTTTGCAGTGCTGAATGGTCATGGTGTATTGTATGTATTTTGTCAGTGTAGATCCTGTTCTTTGCTAGATTTTTAATAAAATCAATGTATTTACTTAAAATTTCAGAGATGAGAGTACTTCTGGGTTTTGGGACCTGTTGTTTTGTGAGTCTCCTCCCTCCCTTCCTCTCCATGAACCCTGTCCTAGTGGCTCTGCTTCAAATAGTGTTTTCAAACCAACAAACAACAGCTTGACCTTGCATCCTGGTACTGCTTTCCTGGGAATGCTGGTGTAAGAATTCGGAAGAGCAATCTGATGTCTGCATCAAGAAAGGAATCGGTTGCAGACCTCTTTAATCTTCCTTTTGCATTTAGTCCTCTGTCACAGTTGCTTTCTAAAAGTCACATACATAATTTAAATTTCATTTTTCCTGTTCTGTAGTTCCCTAGTAAAATTCATTTTGTGTTTGAAATATGTTTCATTTTCCAAAACTCTGTTCACAACTACAGTCCCCATATCTTCTGCAGGACTATTTATAATTTTATTTATAATTTTAATTGCTGTAGTGTTTTTTTCACCTGTGAATTTCTGTTGCTGAAATAGTTCAAGGAGTATTTCAGGCAGGTGAGTTCTTGAGCTATGCAACGGACAAGAATACATATGAAACCCTTTGGTTCAGGAAGTTGAAAACCTGTGTGATGTTAAGTCAGTGTGTCAAATCAGATCTGGTAACAGATTAACCTGTAAACAAGACCCAGATGTGTCTCTTAACTGTCTAAATCTATTTTGTCATTGAAAGTGTTTAGAAGTCTACTTACATTAACTGCTTAGTACATTAAACCAGAATAGAAAGTAAATTGTCACCCTTTCTGTCGCATGAAATACCTTTTCGTGAAATAGAACCTTTTATAATAAGGCTTCTTTTGCTAGGAAGGACTGAGTTCTATTATAAAATATACCCTACAGTTAAACAACTCTTGCCAAAGGATTTGCAAAGTTTATCTGCTCCTCCAGGTATACTGTGAGAATGTGGGGAGTGTGTGCAAATGCCAGAAAGGGTTTCCTACAGAGTTTTTTAATTTGTTCTGTTTACTTTATCTGGTAACTTTGGTAGGGATGAAAGAAGTGGAACACTATGAAGCTATAATGCAAGCTGAGCTGTGCTGTACCCACTTAAAAAGTTTTATATAAAAGCTGAGCTGAAAAGTGACGATATTTGCTGGAGGTATGAAATTACCTGCTTCACTAAGGAGATCAGACTGGATGGTTGAGCAGAATAGTTTTGTGTATGTTTCATTTTATAACTGGACCAGCACAGTGTATTAACTGCGGGTTTGCTCAGGTTTGTGCAGATTTGCCATCATGTTGTCCTGCAAGCTCTCCCAAGTTTATGTGTGTGAAATACCGGGGAATAGTTCAGATACGCAGTCACTGTGCTGTGTTGCTCTGATGTTTATGGGCTATGGCAGTAACAGAGATTTAGACAAGACTATGATATATAGCTTTTACATATAAAAGCTAAGCATTTTCTGCTTAGATTTCAATATTTTGCTCACCGGAGTTCATCCCATACAGGTGAAAATTTTGTCAAGAAACAAATGTTGGGGTCAAGCTTAGTAACCAGAACCAGGCAGCTGTGTCTGATCTCTCAGCCCCAAGTTGTGGAGTCTCTAGACTATGGAGGGGAGCAGGTGGGGTGCTGTTTTCCTGCAGATTGTGACTCTTGTGTGCATGCGAGGCCTTCATCTTCACTGACCGGAGAATTTACAGAGGAACGGGGAGCATCTAGTGAGGTTTGGCAGTTTGGGGAGTCACTGAGATGTGTACTTTATGTAGTGCTTTCCTGGAAATCCTCTACGAAATGGTGCTGAACCTTGAATGGAGTTAATGTTGAGTATTTGTCTCTTTAGCACAGAGGTTTGGAAAACCCTGCAAGCAGTCATGTGTCCCAGCTGCTATCAGTCACTGTCCAGTGGGCAGGAAGGGTGGAGTGGCTGGTAGAAAGCTGTTTGTTGGAAATGGTATTGTAAATCAAATAAACTTAGTAGCTTTGTGTGCCTCTGGACAGAGTAATGAATTTGCAGATCATCTGAGCAGGAAGATGCTAATTCATGTGAATTAGGAAGGATTCTAATTCATTTTCAAGACATCTGGCAATACATAAATCTCTTGGGTAGATCAATTTGCTATCAGAGACTACAGATTAGAATCTCTTTTGCCCACCCCCTTCCTGAGAAGAATCCTTGAGTAATGGCTGGTTGCTGGAGGGAATTTAGCTTCCCTTTGTTTGACATGGTTGTCAAACATGGTTGTCAAGGCCTTGGGAAGGACAAGTCAATCTGTCCTGTGGGCATTCAGAGTGGTCAAATTGAAGAAAGCTCTTTGCTACATGATTGGAAACTGCAATATATAAGTGCTTTGTGGTATGTTGGGTTTGGTGGGGTTTTTTTTTTTTTATTTCTATGAACTATTAAAAATTAATGAACTCATATTGCATCTATTCCATTTATTCCAGACTCCTTATTAAAGCAGATTGATCCCTAAGTTCAGTTGAGGTAAACTTGGCTATCTGGGTTCCCCCACAGTTGTCTCAATCAAAGAGGTAATGGATTTTTGAAGGACTGTTTCAGGTACTAAGTCAGAAAAATTCTGTCCTTAGATGCAACTTCAGTTCTTTGAGTACTGTTGAAACTCTGTGCTATGTTCCTTCTCTCTGCCAGTTGCCAACCAGAGTGGCATTTTACAGTGGCTCTTCTTCCTTTTGGCAGCAGAGCAGTTCTCTGATCTGCCCAGTCCTCCTTTCACATTAAGCAATAATAGAATGTTATCCCCCGTGTACTGTGAATTCGGTCTCAGCTTTTAGGACTGTTGGTCCATTAAGGTACCTACTGTGTTTCCATCACATCATTCTCAAAGAGAATACACTGGGGCATAAAGTACTCTCTTCCCTGCTTGAGTGGAACAATGTTTATATGTAAATCAGTGGTTTGTTTTGCCTGGCAGAAAAACAAAGTATAAAATAATGAATGTGACTTAAGGTCCTGTGTCTGTCAGTGGCCCCTGAGGCTGCAGGAGCCTTGTCTGCAGGAGCCACTCCAGCTCCGCAAGCCTCTGCTGAGAGAAGTTGGAGCCCAAGCAGACCCTGCTCTGGGCTCTGCAGTTACAGCAGAAGCTGTGGAGGGGCTGCCGAGTCCTGGTGGGTCCCTGGGGCTTCCTGTGCAATTAGCCTTCCTCTGAGCTAGTTCAGGGAAATCTCTTCCTTCTGAACATAATTTAACTCTGAATGTATGAGAATGCTGTGGAGCCTTTCTTTTTACACCTGTCAGGCTGGGAATATTAAGGGGGCTGTGTCACACTGAATCTTTATAATAGACCTGGGAAACCACTAAACTGCTGTTTTATCCAGCTTTTCCTTTCTTAGGAATTATGAAGGGAGGAGAAGAGTTTTATGGCACAGTCAGTACTGCTGTTCTGCTGTGCCACTTGTAATTGCAGTTAATTGCATAAGTGATTCTGCTGGGCTTTAACAGGGATTGTGTGAAACAAAACAGTGACCATGTTAAAATCACAGGTGAGGTCACTTCATGGCCTCTGCTTCCTCCAGCCTGGAGCACCTTTTGGGTTTGAGTAGTGGGAAAGAAAACTGTTTCTCATCCTTAGGTGGAAGATAAGAGTTTTCAAAGTCTGTGCATGTTTTGGTTTCCAGGGGAGGGAAAGAGATTGTGGAGTCTCTCTCTGGAGATACTCAGGAACCCTCTGGACCCAGTCCTGTGCTGTGTGCTCTGGGATGACCCTGCTTGAGCAGAGAGGTTGGGCCAGATGACCCCCTCTGGCCCCTTCCAATCTGACCCATTCTGGGATTCTCTGAAAGGTGCTTGTGTGTCAGGGTGGGATCTCCAGGAACAGAGTCCCTGTGAAACGTGCCAGTCTTGACAGCACAACTTGCCAGCCTGTTGTCGATTTTATCAGTAACTTCCAAGAAGTGAGCAGGAGGTGTTCAGTTTCTGGCTCTGCCATGGGTACCTGTGCTAAAGCTGTTGGTGCAGGGTTCACGCAGCAAAATTGTTTCAAAATTCTCAATTATAGAAAGTGTAACACACGTGAAGGGCTGGAGCACTGCCTAACAATTGCATCCATCCCAGAAGGGCTTCCCTCCCTTCTTCGCCTGCTGGAGGACGCACAGGCTGAGACTTTGGTGTGGTGACTTAGTCTTGGGTAGTATCAGCAGTTTGCTGTGGTGTCTTATTATTGTTGTTTAAGCAACCTTTGCACCTCGTGCTGCATTGTCACTGTACACTGAAGTCTGAGCACCTGGAAAAGGTGAGAAAAGCAGAATGAAATGGAAATATGTATTGATCCTGCTGTTCAGCAGGGAGAGTTACTGTAGAAGTTAGAGTGCGCTCAAAAACACATTAACGCTGCATTTGTGTTTCATGGGGAGGACGAAGCTATTTATCAAAGAGCTGATCAGGAAAATGCATTTTGAACGCTCTGCTTTCAGCACTGCATTTCTTTTTAAAAGTGGTAATTAAAACTGCACCCTTCTATTCTTCTAATTTCTCCCATAGCCCTTTCACGGCACTTCATTGTGCCCTGCGAAGGGATGTAGGTTTTGTTCTAGTGTGGGGAGTAACCGGGTGGTAAGTCATGTGCTGGATTTAGTTAGAATGTAATCTTTTGGCCATCTGCTTAGGCACTCCCTGTGTTGCATTCCTTTCATTTCCAAGCAAGTGCTACAGGTGATCTGGGATGTGCAGGTGTTCAGAACACTTGGGTTCCCTTTAGCTGAATATGGCTATGTGACTGCTTAGGAAGTTTGAGCAGGGTGTTTTCTGAGCCTTGCAGTAATTTGGCATGCTTAATTTTAATTATCTCATTGGTGTGTGTAGCACCTGCTCAGGAGAAAAAAATTATCATTCAGACTGTTTGAAAAATATGCGGATGACAAGGCTTTCTTCTTAGAACTGAGTTTAAGAATACTCTGATGTATACTCTGCTATTGTTTTTTCATCCTCCCACAGTGATTCTGGACATTTTTTGCAATTCCTGGGGTTTTTTTCCTTTCCTAGTCTTTAGGAGTTTGTCTGACCCTCCAGTCCTTTGTTAAATGATGGTTGTACAGCATCTGGAATCTTGCTGTGGTTTTTAAAAAATTTTATTTTATTTTTGTAATTTGCAGGCAAGACATCAATTTTTTTTTGTCTCTTTATTAAAGTAACACCATAATGGTGAGAGATGCTCAGAGGGAAAAAAAAAATTTCTGAATGAATTTAATGTTTTGTCTGTTTTCTAATAACTCCTTGCCACAGCTGTGTCTCTGATATGCTCAGGTCTTTTTTGGAGATTAAATGAATCTTCATGTGCAGAGAGCAGGTACATGTCTGTGCATCTGTTTCATTAAGTGCTTTCACATGGCAGTGCAAAGCACTAGGTCTTGCCTTCCTTTCTAGTTTTCTATCATTTTCATTCCCTCCCTGGTGTCCTGCCTGTCCTGTGCAGTGGCATGGGATTGGCATAGTTCGATGTTTGAATCTGAATGGATGGACTTCGTGTGCTGCCCAGTTTGCTGAGGGAAGCCATTTGAAACTGAACAGAATTTGACATCTCCAGCTGATTTAAAAATGCTCCTTCTCCAGAGACCAGGAGTACTGTGGGAAACTGGGAGTGAGACAGGAAATACCTGATCTAGACTATTAACTTACATTATGTTTAGGTTTTTCTTTGCGGCAATACAGGATCAACTCTTAACTGTAAAACCTAGTTTTGCTGGGTGCTCTAGAGAATGGTTTCATTTTGTGGTACAGATTTTATATTACAAAAATTGTATTTTATACTATAAAAAATGATATAAAAATTTACTGTTACACATGGCTTGATTTCAAAGTACTGTCATGCTGCATCATGTAGCAATGATTTTTCAGCCTTTGCTGAAATGCTGAGTAATTAATGCATCAGGCTTCTGTAGCGCTTCTTAACTCCTTTGAGTCCTTCCTTGACTGCTTGGCATAGAGGAGCTCTAATCAGAGAGAAGGAGCAGGTGTGGGTACAAAGTTTTCTTAGTAGTGTTCCTTTGGAAAGCTGTGGTCCTTCGTGGTGCGGTGCTTGATGCTCAGTGCAAGGCATCTGATCTGCAAATTCCTTAGGAGTGCCTAGCGGCCCATTCCAACTCTGAACTCCCAGAAATTCAAGCTCTTATATGGGGAATCCTGCAGTCCCCCAGCCTGTCCTGGGAGATGTCCTGGGAGCTGTACGTTGGCAGTGCTTTCTGCACAGGCCTAGGACATGAATTCCCGTGGGACTAACAAAAGGAAAACACGTCCAAGTCACTTTTCACGGGAACTTTTTGGACATGCTGTGCAGGCTTGCAGATGGAGCAGGAGAATTACTGGTGAGATGAGACTCCCAGGTTTGTGAGTCAGTTATAAGCTCTGTTTCTTCAGCTAAAGGTGTAATTTTTTACATGCAGTTTGTCTAGAGGCATGGTGCTCATTCCTGGGAGTTACTAAAGATTCCGCTTTTGTCATATGGGTCTGTAGCAGGCTTGTGATCTTCGTTTAGTCTAGCTGCTTCCCTGGGAGATCCCTGTTGCTTCAAGCCCTGGGATAGCTTTTGCTTGAAGCCGCACACAGGCACCCCTCTCAGCTGCCAAGGCAGTGCAGGGTTTGCTGCCTTTCATCAGAGGAACCTCTGTATATTTAGAGGCTGTGACTGCAGCGTACAAACGGCGTCTGTCTCTTAGTTTGCATGTTGCTGCTGCAGAGGCTGTGTCTCCTCTCTCTATTTAGGAGCCCGTGGCCCACTCCAGCTGCCTTTTTAGCAAATAATACTGAATTTCTACACTAGGGTTGCCGCTGCTTGCCTGCTAACAGTGGTAGAGCTTGTTACAAACAGGGACTGGCCAGCTGAAGCCTCCTGTTCGTCTCCTGCCCTCCTTTTTCCTTTTTTCCCCAAGCACGTGCACTTGTTTCTTTGTCTCCTGCCTCTTGTGAAGGAGGGGAGAGGGGAGGTTCGGGGATAAGCTGGTGCCTGCCCACTCCAGGGCAGTATTTTATGAAACGTCTGCTTTTGTGTGGTATGCAAAGGAACCTAGAAAGTAGGTAGATTGTCCCGTGTATTTCTCAGTGGTTAAACAGACTGATTTGGAGATTAAAAGGCATCTGTATTTTCAGTCAGCAAGAACACTGGCCCACACTGTTGTATGTTTTGCTTGCACTGTTAGGTTTAGCACTAGGAATGCTTCAGGCCCTGAATCTGGGAAAAAATGAACAGATTTATTTTGGACCTAAAGACTCGTGGGGCCTTGTCAATCTAGGTGAAAGCTGCAGCCCTTTTAACAGCAACAGTTCATACTGTACCTGGTACTGCATTTTCCTCCCTGCAGACATCTACCTGGACTGTAAATGCTTGCAAAGGAGAGTTTCTCAAATAGCAAGACTGTTCTCCAGCATTGCACTCCCTTGCAGCTCTGAGTGTAACTGTGTCCGTGTCTTTTTTTTTTTTTTT
>VYZT01007785.1:0-21401 GCA_013400735.1 Pomatostomus ruficeps | reverse complement strand
TTTTTTTCATTTTATGTTAATTTTTTAATGTTTCTTTTTGGAACTTTCATCTTGCAAGTTGGACACCGTGAGCCTCTAATAAGTATTGGCAGCTCTGTTTTCTGGAGGAAACTTCATTGCACCAGTTTTTAAATATTTTTGCTCTCTGGTATAACTTGCTTCCTAGCTTGTTAAATATGTTTTCTTCTTAGTTTTAGTTTCCCACTGGGAAAGCTAGCTGGAGCCTAGAGATGTCTTCTCTTAGTGCTTACACTTAGCAATTCTAGGGAGGATATAAGCTTGCAAGAGGGAAATGTCAACAAAATCTCCCCTAGGTAGATATGGACCTTCTCCATCTGGTGAGATAAGAGCCAGTACTTTTATGTTTTAACAATTCTATTTTTATATATAAATCCTGTCCTGGAATTAAATTAACAGAATAGAGCTTGTAAAAATGACATTTGAGTTTACACTGCTGTTTGTTTGGCTTATTAAATTTAATTGACAGTGTCATAGTATAGAGCTACTTATGGAGCTGCTATTTAGGCTTGATTATTTTCAATTTGTGGTTGAAAGTCTGCTATACAGTGTTAGGAGAATTTCTTTGTTTATAAAGCAATGTTTATCTCTTCTAGAGTGTTTTTAAGTAACTTTGTAAGTGAGGTGGTATGGAATGACATCTTGCTAAGCAGCAGTAACTTCTGGTTGCAAAGGACTGATTTTGAGATTGCTTTGCATTAGCCATGTCACATTGCTTTCCAAACATTAAGCCTGTGATTGTTTTCTAAATGCATCACTTTCGAGAGGTGCCATGGGATACAAAGGAGTTTTGTCTCCAGATCTGTTTAACTGAGTGTGGATTTCCAGCTGTCAGGACTGTGCAGGGGATGTTGTCCAGTTAATATGATGCACTGTGATGCTTTAACTCAAAGGAAACTGTAGCAGGATGAAATCACTAACAGCCTCTTATTTTGTTCTTTTCCTTTTTTCTCATTACAGTAAAAAAAGCTAAACTCCATGGACCACCAGGTAAGCCATGCTCTACTACTTGTTTGCAGCAACGGGGACCCCTGCTCTCTCACTACTGTTCATGCTGCTCCCTTCAGTTTTCCTCCACGTCCTCTCAGCTTCTCCACGCTCTCCTTAGAAGAGCTGCCTGGATTCTCTCTATTCTGAGAATCCAGGCAGCTTGAGTTAGTAGAAAACTTTAGGCTGTGACCTGGTGTCACAGTGGTAAGAAACCTCTGTCTGCCCAACCTGACCTGAACAGGTGATGAATGAGGAAATGTGTGCCATTACTGTCACTCTTCCCCACCCACCTGGCCCTTTCATCTCATCCTTCCTCTGTCGCTGGTCAAAATAGCTTCTGGCAATGTCCACTAAGCAGAATTAGTGTGTGCTTCTGTGGATTTCGTGCCTTCTTGATCCTGACAGGGATTGCTGGATGGAACTGCAGAAGTGAATCATTCTCTTACATTACAATCCATAATTGCTGTGCCTGGAATTAAAACCCCATCCACTAGGTTGTGTGGCTGCATAATAAAACAGAAACAAACAGGTGGTGACACCCAGAATTTACAGTCTGGGCAACTTCTTTTCAATGTGGTTCAGAAGTAAGCAGGGAATCCCTTAGCAAGCAAATAGGTTCATTGGATGAAATTTGATGTACAGTTTACAAAAGAATAAGCACTTATATAAAGTGCTTATAAACAAAAACTGCTGGCATAACACCCATTCACGTGTTTAGATCTGAAACAGTTGCACAGCTGTATTCATAACTTACTTGTTCAGCTTTATTCTTTGGATATAGCTGTCCTCAGGTTATAGCAGAAAACTTTCCAGGACTTGTCCATATTCCACAGCAGGTCAAGATCTGTCTGTACACCAACCTTGAATTTCCAGGAAAGGAAAACTGAGTGCCCAGACTGGAAGTGAGAGAGTGTGTACTTTATCCTTTCCCTAATCAAGAAGCCTGCTCACAAATGCAAAAGATTTGTCCTCTAGTCTAGCTTTAATTCAGCCAAGGTGTGTGGTTTCACTGACATGCTCAGTGTCCCAGGAGGGTGCAGGAGTAAAATAGACAGATGGGGTAATATAGTAATGAGTAATTGGATATGAAGGAATTACAATTCAGTGACTTCAACTTCTTCCTGAGCTTCTGGATCATGTAATTTCTGCTTCCTCCCTTTTGTTAGGATATTGGAAGCTAGATGCTGAAGTGTACTATATAGTAACCCACAGCAATGACACATGACAATTGTGCAATTGTAGAATGTTAAGGAGTTGGAAGGGACCTGAAGAATCACCTAGTCCCATGCCATGGGCAGGGACACCTCCCACTAGACCAGGTTGTCCAGTGCCTTAACCGGCCTGGTCTTGAATGCTGCCAGGATTGGGCATCCACAACTTCCTTGGGCAACCTGTGCCAGTGTCTCAACACCTTCACAGTAATGAATATCTTCCGAATATCTAACTAAATCTCCCCTCTTTCAATTTGTACCTATGATTCCCTGCCCTATCACTACAGTCCCTGATGAAGAGTCCCTTTCTGGATTCCCTGTAGGCCCCTTCAGATATTGGAAGGTTGCTGTGAGATCTCCTCATAACCTTCCCTTCTCCAGGTTGAACAGCCTCAACTTTCTGAGCCTGTCTTAATAGGGGAGGTGCTCCACTCTTCTTAAGAACTTAGTTTTCTCCTCTGGACTTGCTCCAACACTTCTGTGTCCTTACACTGGGGATGCCAGAACTGTATGCAGTAATCCAGTGGGATGTCACAAGAGTAGAGGTGGTGAATTGCCTCCCTTGACGTGCTGCCCACCTTTTTTGGATGCATCCCAGGACACATTTGGCTTTCTGGGCTGTGAACACACACTGGTGGCTCATGGTGAGTTACTCATAAATCATCTTCTTGAGGTTTCCACAGTCCCACTTCTCCAGCATGTCTAGGTCCCTCTGGATGGCGTCCATTCCCTCCAGAGTGTAACTGCACCACACAGCTCAGTGTCATCAGTGAACTTGCTGAGGGTGCTCTTGATCCCACTGTCCCTGTCTCCAGCAAAGATACTGAACAGTATCAGCCCCAGCTCCGACCCCTGAGGGACATCATTTATCACTGGTCTCCATGTGAACAAGGAATTGCTGACCACAGGACTTTGGGTGTGGCCAGCCAGCCAGTTCTGTATCCACAGGATGCTCCATCCATCAAATCCGTGGCTCTCTGATTTAGAGACAAGGATGTTGTTTGTCAAATGCCTTCCATAAGTCCAGGCAGAAAATGTCAGTTACTCTGCCCCATTCACCAGTGCTGTATCCCTGTCATAGAAGGTCATCAAATTTGTCAGCCATGATTTTCCCTTTGTAAAGCTGTGTTGGCTGTTATATCTTTGTTTTCCGTGTGAAATTTTGACAGTATTAAAATTGACTGAGATCAAACTTACACTGGGAACAGATACAGCAGAACATCGAAGTATTAAAGTACATACACTCCTTTCTGGGTACTTAACATGTCTTGTTCCAGTCTGTTTGAAACTGATACATAGGACTGAGGTGATAACTCCCCTTAAAAGTGATTTTGTTCGTTCTTGGATGCTGATATTCAGACTTGAGTGTGCTTTGTGCTTTGCTGCTTTTGGTTTTATTAGCAAAGAGATAGCAAAAACTAGGAAAAAAGTTCTTCCAGGATTTTTCTTCAGATTTAAATTAAAAAGCGAAACATCTAAACAGAAGCTGTCTTGTCAAGATGTGAGTGTAGTGTGGATTTCCTGGGTCAGGTGAGTTTCAGCACACTTACCAATAAATCTGTATTTTTCTTCTGCTCCTGTCTGGTCTGTAAAATTCTTTGTGGACTCATGGGTACAAAGCTGGGTTGGGACTAGGAAAGCAGTTGGGTAAGAAGGGAAGAGATGATATGACCAACCCAGCCTCTTGCTTGTATGTTTTGCAACCTTGTTTTTCACTCTTCTTGGTATTCATGATGGGTCCTGTGCCTTCAGACTGTTTCTTCTTCCTCTTTTCTGGATTTCAGGAGCAGCATCATACTAAGTGTCTCTGTTCCATAGGATTTTACGCTCTTTGTCCCTGTCGTATTGCAAGTGAACAGTTGCCTGGTTTTGTTCATTCATGCTTGGATTTCTAAAAAAGCTGTGACTGAAAATTTGATGCAGGTGGAAAACACCTTGAACATTTGACTTCTTAAACCCAGTGATATCTTCCCATATGGGCTTTTCATCTGGGTCTTTCTCTGGATGCATTGCACGAACTGAAAACTTTGCAGTGTTGCAGGTGATGTGATGAAAGGGTATGACGATGAAGATAACATTTTGTGTCTCGTTCCCCAGATAAATTCAATACGTATGTGACCCTGAAAGTGCAAAATGTGAAGAGTACGACAGTGGCCGTGCGAGGTGACCAACCCTGCTGGGAGCAGGACTTTATGTTGTAAGTATGGTGGTGCACAGCAGGAGGTCCTCATGTTTGAGGTGCTCCTTCCGCCCTGGTGTTCATGCAGAGCTGCTAGTATGTGTATGAATCAGAATATTTAGGTAGGTAAAATGCACAAACCTGGTGACAACCTGAATAATTTTCTTTCCTGTTGTACAGATTGGCCCATGGTGGAGGATGTATGTTGGGAGATTGTCTCTGCTGGTGCCGTGGACTGGCAATTGCCAGCCAGGTCTGTAGTGAGGGGCCAAGCATGAGGTTGAACTGGGAAGTTACTGTGTGGGTTGTGTCTGGATTGATGTTGTCCTTGTCCAGGATGTACACAGCTGTGGCTGTAAGCTTGAGATACAAACATCTACAGCATAGCTTAGGCAAGGACTAAAGGCCCATGGCTGAGCTTAAATGGAGCTCCTGGGCATGGGAAGAGGGTGTGGGTGTTGGCCAATGGTCCGGGCAATTAAGGGCTGTTGCTAGTGCACTCAGGGCCTCTACATGGTGATCCTGGTTACCTCAGTTGGGAGCTGCTCCATGAGCAGCAGAACCAGTTCGCTCCAGCTTTTCCAGGGCCTCTGGTGCAGTTGGCACTTCTGATTTGCCTTGGTCCTCATAGACCTGACATGTAGCCAAGGATTTCCCAGTATCTTTTAGAATGGTGGTGTTTTGTTTTTTTTTTCTGGTGGATGAACAACTTATTGATTATACTGCATCTGCTTCTGTTTCTGTAGCTTTGTAAGTGTTGTGGTTTTAGTAGAAAGGAGGGGGCCATAAAGATGGCTCCTGTGAGAAGTTTTTGGAGTTCTTCACCATTTCTAGCAGAGCCAATCTCTGATGGCTCTGAAGATGATAGACATGTCACTGGCCATGTTTGGGCCAATTAGAAAGGTTAGTTACGCCTCTGTGATGACATATTTAAGGGAAAATCAAAACAAAATGCACACACAGCTGCTTTTAGTTAGAGAAGAAGGAGGATGTGAGAACCTGTGAGGGAAAACAACATAGAGACACCAAAGTCAGTGGAGAAAGAGGGAGAGGAGGTGCCCCAGGCTCGGGAGCTGAGATTCCTCTGCAGGCTGTAGTAAGCCCATGGTGAGGCGGGGTGTCCCCCCTGCAGTCCATGGGGGTCCATGAGGGATGCAGAGCCACCTGCAGTCTGTAGGTGAGGTGCCAACATTGGAGCGGGAGATGTCGGAAGCCGCAGCAGCCGCAGCAGCCATGGAAGAAGCCGCAGGAGCCGTAGATGCCAGAGAAGCCGTAGCAGGTGCAGCCCAGTGAGAGACAGAGACTGAGATAAAAGTCCCGCAGTTTGTGAAGGAGGTGACCACGCTGAAGCGGGTGGATGTCGGAGGAAACTGCAGTCCAGGTAGGAGACCCGGTTAGAGAGAGAGGGGCCCCCTGCTTCCATGCTGGAGCAGTTTGTCCTTACAAGACTGCATTCCGTGGACAAAAAAAACCACGCCACAGAGGTTCAAAAAAACTGTCTTTCGTGAGAAAGACCCCATGGCTAAAGCAGAGGAAAAAACTCCTCTCCCTAAGCAAAGGAAGAAGATCTTAGACACAAACTGACCTGAACCCCCACACCCTGCCCCCCTTGCACTGTTAGTGAGAGGGAGGGAGGAGTAGGGAGTGGAAAGAAAGGTGTCTTTTAAAAGTTTAGTTTATTTCTCATATCCTCCTTCTAACTCAGGTAGTAATAAATTTTCACTTTTGCAACTTTAAGCTGAGCCTGGTTTGTCCTTGGAGCGTTTTCTCCCGGTTCCTTATCTCAACTCATAGACCTCTGAGTTAATTCCCTTGATTTTTTTTTCCCCTCTCCTTCCCTCATCTGCCCAGCTGTAGCAAGAGAAAGAACGAGTGAGTGGCTGCCATGAGTGCCTGGCACTTAGCCAGGATCAAAACCACGACAGTAAGGCAAATTGAACTGAATTTACTAAATGGGGGGAATGAAGTTGTACTCACCTTGTGGGGTCAAAGCTAGTGCTGCTATTTCTGAGTGGGTTTGAAGTGTTTACATAGTATTTATAGTATCCCCATGGAATTTTGTGACTGTGTTTCCCAAACCAGCAGCAGTTTGTTTCTCTTCAGCTGAAAATGGGAGGTTTTTCCCCAGGTTAAGGAGGTCACCTGTACAGTATTTCCATCATAGCTGTGCTCCCACCTCCCTTGTTTGGTGGCACTTTGCTTTTGGAGCAGCATAAGAGGTGTGTGCTCCTGCACAGAGTCTGGAACCTCTCCTCTGGCATCTGATAAAATGCACATGCTCCTGAACACCACCATCTGCTCAGCTCTGCAGCTCCTGGTCAAACAGAGGCCATGGCTGTCACTGATGTAAAACATTCAGGACTGGGTAAGGCTGGGACAAGGAATTGTACCTGTCCTCCAAATCACATGCCCATACCCAAACTACTGACTCTTTCTGTATGTGATTTGTGCTCATGCTGTGAGCAGGAGCTGGCTTTAAACATGGCCAACTACAGAGGAGAGTTCTCAGCAGTGATTTAAGAAAAGCACTTGGATATGTTGGGTGAAGGCTCCTGTGGTTGCTCCTCCTCCCTCCCCTCAAGCGGCTCATGGAGCTGCACTCTGGTATCAGCTAGGAGCTTAGCTGGCCTGCTATAAGGTCACTGAGACGCTCCATAATTAGTTGCTAGGGAATATGGAAACAGAATATTAGCTGAACTACCTTGCCATTATTGTCCCTGCTTTAGCCAGGCAACTGCACAGTAGTTCTGGTATCTCTTCATAACAGAAATATTACATGTGAGAACGAATGTGTTTTGCATGATCCTGTGTACGTTAAGTTGTCCTAGGGGAAACAGTGCTGGTATTCCAATACTGCTGTTCTCTAGTTTGCTCTTTTTCTTTCTGGAGTTGGAAAAGGATTTTGAGCACAGCAGTGTTTCCCCAGGGGAAGGATGCTTTTACTGTCTGTGCTACGTTTACCTTTTTCATGAGGCATAGTAGAAGAATAGACTACAAGCAAAAAAATGCTTCCTGTCTGTGTTTGTTGGTTTTGCTGCCAAACTCCTTGTGAGACATAATACTGCAGAATTTGGGGCTCTGGGGTTGTTTGAGATTTAGTTATTTACCAGACCAGTGAAGCACTTCAGTATATTCCTTGGGGACATCTTCGAATTTTGAAGGAGCTTTAAAAGAACTACATACTTGCTGCATATTTGCAGGAAGCACCTCAAATGAAAGTGCAAACTGATGTTTAGAACACAGTGGTTAAATTGGTGTTGAAGCTCTGAGAAATGCCTTTATTTAAATCCTGTGTGTGTATGGAAAGGGAGGGACACCAAATTTCAGTCTCAGCTCTTTTGTTCTTAGAAGCTGTTCTGCATCTAGCCAGAAGGTGGAGAAAGGGAGACACAAAGGCAATCAAAGGCTCTGTACAAAATTTTTTTTTTATTTATTATTCTTACCTGTCCTTTGGAGTTCTCTACGAGAGCTCATTGGGTGTATCATGACCAATATCTTGCTTTGATAGTGTATGTTGAAGCAAAGTATGTGGTTTTACACTGTGATTGAAAATAGAGTATTTCTTCCTTCCCTTTCTGGCCTCACACTGTTCCAGTCAGCAGACAGCCAGTCATCATCAGCCTGCAATCAAATGAGTATCAAGCAGGGTGAGGGCAGCGCACTGCTGGGACAGCTGTTGGCCATACTGAGTAATCCTGTCAGAACAGAGGATGCTGGAGGCTCGATTATAAGATGCTAGTGGTACGTGCATGGAAGGCTGTGTAACAGCTTGGTTTTGAACTGTTGCAGACTGAGCCACCCAAGTACTGGACACTCCTGACCTCAATTCCTGTGTCTCAAAGAAGACCAGAAGCACTTGCATTTAAAACAGACATTAATGCGCTTTCCTGTAGCTGTAGGGTTTGTCTTGAAGGCTGTAGATAAGATGGTCTCTTTTCATTGCAAGACAGAAGCAAAGTTCAAGTGGACGCTTGGATTTGCAGCAGTTTTATTTTGGCCATGATGGCAGCCTATAGAAATAAGGGACTAGCATGCTTTTAAATTTCCTTGATAGCTGTAATATGGATATATTTGAGCAGGGCAGCAACACTGGCTATCCACGATACCTACTTTTGGGGATTAACAGTTGCATTAAAGGGAGCTTAAAAATTACAGGTGATAGCCTTTCTTCATGATAAGTGTGAGACAGCTGTAATATCAACAGATAGCTCAGGATTCTTCTCTACTTTATTGTTTTTACCAGTCTCTGCTGTGTATGTGTTAGGCTGTTCTGAAGTAGGCATGTTATAAACCAGCATGTGGAAGCAAGGCATAAATGCTATAAAACATTGAGAAGAAGCAAATTTGAGATGCATCCTTTCATTAAAGAGAGGAAAGATGTTTGTGGAAACCTTCAGATCAGTATTTTCAAGAACCTGTCCCTCAGTGGCCATGTGGCAGTAGCTAGTGCTGGAGCAGAAGTGGCACAACACAGCCCTGAGCAATAGGTAGTGCTGCTGATGCAGCTGTGCTGGATTTGGGACTGTTACTTTTGGCACGGAGTAGCTTCACTCACGGGTAAGTATTGGCATGTTTGCACCTGCCAGAGTATGCTTGTGTTGCTGTGCCGCCAAGGGAGACACTCACTTTCTTAGAAATGAGGTGCCTGATAACAAAGAACAGCTCACCTCTAGGTTTTGGTCCAAGGTACACTTCCTCTGCCTGTGTACATAGCTGCAGAGATGAGTTCCCAACTGGCAGTTCATGCATGACATAATGCAGTGTTTTAGTTTGCACTCTTTGTGTAATTAGTATTAAACTGTGATTTACTAGAAACTGGTGTTCCCTGTGAGTGTGAGCTGCCTCAGCCACATGGTTGACACAGCTCTGTGAAAATAGTTCAGTGGTATAATTGTGGTGGTAATGAGGAATATGAAACAAAATTAGATTGTATTCTGGTTTTTTTCTCATCTGTGCTGCCTTTTCTTGCAGTGAGATCAGTCGTCTGGACCTGGGCCTAATTGTGGAAGTGTGGAACAAAGGACTGATATGGGACACCCTGGTTGGGACCGTGTGGATTGCTCTGAAGGCCATTCACCAATCTGATGAGGTTAAGTGGACCTAGAACCTTTATTTGCACCAGTGTTGATAATTAGTGCATTACAAATCTGGCCTGATGCAACCCAGACTGAACGCCTCAACAAATCTTCCACTTGCAAAGTCAGGAAGCCTGAGTGAGCAGAGAGGGCTGTCTCATCACATTGGTTTTGATTTTGAAGTGAGATCACAACTGAACTTACATAGGATTCTTGGGTCTCATTACAATCGTATGGACTCGAGAACGAGGGCCTAATGTGTTAAGGAACAGTTAATAGACAAGTGTCTGAAGTCTTAGGGACTGACTGCTTAGTCTGATGCTCAGATTTCTATGACTTACTGCTAAAGACCTCTGTCTTGTCCAGCTGACAAGGTGGGCGCAGAGTACATCTGCAGTATCTTTTTAGGGCTTCTGGTTGCAGTGTTAAAAGGTGTCTACTTGTGCTAATGTATATAGACAAAAATAGAAAGTGGGATGTACCATTGTCTGTAACTGCCCTAACTCCTGAGTTTGGCAGTTGTTGCAGCTAAACATTTTTAACTCAAATTTGGGGGTATTTATTTAGAAGATTGTTGGATTTGAGCAGGGAGAGATGGATTATATTTTCCATAAAAGGAAAAGAGTGAGGATGCCTTGCAGTGTGGCCATGAGGTCTGACTGGTGCTCAGTTCCTTTCTCTGTCCAGGCACTCCTCAGTCCCGCCTTTGAGGGTTTACCTTTGCAGTTCCACTGAGAAAGCAGCACTTCTTTTTGCTGCTGTCCTGGTAGATGCCTCTGAGATTTGGAAGAATTCCAGTTTGGAAGAGAAAGCCAGTGCATGCTGAATGGATGTAATTTGATGTTAAAATAGGATTGATAATGCTGTAAAGCTCTTTTTGGACTCTCTTAGCAAATGCATGAGAGTTGGTGCATAAAGTTCTTTAGACTTGAATTTTCATTCACTTGAGGCCTTTGATTCACAGGAAGGTCCTGGGGAGTGGTCTACACTGGAGGCAGAAGTTGTAATGAAACATGATGAAATCTGTGGAACCAAAAACCCTACTCCGCATAAAATTTTGCTGGACACAAGGTTTGAATTACCTTTCGGTGAGTACATTTCCATAACTTTCCCAGGGTGCTGACAGTGGAGAGAAAGTGAGAACAACTGGAGTTTTGTAGTCAAGTTATGTTCATTCTCAGTTCAGTCAGTGTAGTTCAGTGGAGGTTATGTGGCTGGTATTCATTTTGTGTTTGGCTTCTTTCTAACAAGATCTGAATAAGTACGAAATATTCGAAAGTCCTTGGGTGCTGGAATATTTAGACTAGCAGCAGTTTTTTCTTCTAATAGTGTTTTGGGGTTGTGTAGTCACACATTTTCTTCCTGAGCAGGGACCATGTGCTTCTTTGAATGTAGACAAATTTGGCTCTAGAAGAGGTCGAATGTGTTGTTAGAGCTGTTCTGTGGTGAATGCATGTAGCCCTCTTAGACGTGTGCAGTTCAGTTAGTGAAACATTAATGCTTAGTGCTCCTGAACATTATCATTAGCAGAGTATATAAATAACTTGATGTTGTAAGAACTGCCTTTCGGGCAATTACTTGTGGTTGAAAAATACAGAGTATGAAAAATCAGCTAATTGGAGCAAACTGGTCTCAAGTATAGTTGTATGTAATTTAAAAATTTTCTTTTATTTAAGCAAACAAAAACAAACCCCAAGCCCAATAAACCCCAAAAGTAAGGCCTTAGCCAGAATTCATCTTAGGCTTACGTAACGTACATTTCCAGCTCTTACCTGATCCGTGGGATCAAGAACAGAGATGATGTTTTGGGGGTTTGTGCTATTTTTTTTTTTCATCACTGAGCTTGGAAGTGTTTCAAAGTGTTCTGTCATTGCAAGGCTCATCCCCCCCTCTCCCTGTTACATCCTTTTTGCTGCAAAGCCCCAGTCAGTGTGAGCAATTTGTATCGTGCTCTAAGCAGGGGTAGAGCATTTGTGCAGGCGCTGGTGTTTGGTCAGCACCTGTCAGGATTGTCCATCTGTTGTGGGAAGAAGTTAGGACATCTCTGGGTCTCATACCCCCCTTCCTGTTGCAGGGGAGGATGCAGGCCTTGGCCCTGCAGCTGGACGGTCAATACAAGTTGTGTTTTGTGCTGTGAGTGCACTGCTGTGAGGGCACAGTCCCCTGGATCGTTGTACTTCAGGGGAACACAATGTTCTGTAGATGTAGTGGCACTGCTCTTTACCTACAGTCCAAGTGTGCAAAGGGGAAGAGGTACCTGACACCTCAGCTGTCTCATGTTGGTCAGGAGCCATCCCTCTTCCCCATGGAAATATGCTGGTGTTCCACTGCTGCTGTCTCTGGGAAGTTTATTACTGAAATTACTTGTCGTGCAAGAAGAGGAGCAAGCCTCTTTCACCCCACAAGACATCTTGGTTCTTTGGGACAAGTGTTGAGGCTTCTGGGAGGCTGAATGCTTGTAGCCACTACCTTTCTCATCTAAGTTCATTCTGACACACTTGCTTGTAAACTGTCACTGCTTTAAAAGAAATGCTTCCCCTCACACCATGACTAAGTGTCTCCTGCCATCACCTTTGGGACAGAGGAGGACTCTGCACCATGGATTAGGCTCTGTCTCCTTGCCCAGGTACTGTGAGACCTGGAGGGGTGCATAGAGCTCACAGCACTGCCTCTGCATCTCTCCCAATGGATTTGCAGATCAGTATCCCTTTAGCTGGATGGCAGCAATATGGATTCTTTGTCATGTGGGTTGGGAACGGCTGCTTTAAACCTACACAGGGAACTAAGTAGATCACCTATGTGCTGTGGAAGTTCTTAAGTCATCACCTGGGCCATAGAGGCAAGATTTTAGTAACAGTAGGTTTGGAGTGACACTTAGGAACATTGTGTATCATGTTTTGTTTCCCAGGTGAAGATCTGGCTATTGTAGATACAAGAGAACCAGAGTGATGTGTGGGCTCATGTACAGCTTGTGCTGCTTTTCAAGTTGGGTGAAACACTGCTCCTTGGGACAGCAGGAAAAACCTATGTGTTCTCCTGTTTGGCTGTGCTTCTGTGCTTTTTCTATAATCTCTGGCTGCTGTTTCATTTAGATGCACACAGATGTAGTACCCCAGGTTATTCAATGTATTTAAAATATTTCATTATATTAGGTGGAGCTTGAGAGGTTTTTAAGGGTTTGTAAAGGAGAATAAATGAATTTGAAAATCAGAAAAGCTGACGTCCTTGATGTAAAACATGATTGTGTATGCAAAGAGGTTTAGAAACTCGTTTGTTGTTTGCACTATATTTATCCCAGATTAGTTTGCTGTTCCTGCTTCCACCTGATACATTCAAGATTCTTCCTTCCTGGTATCTCTTCTAGTACTCTGGAGACTGGCAGCCACTAAAGCTGAAATAAATGCTAAATGTACTGATGCTGATAGTGGTAGTATATAATGAAGGCAACTTAGAGATTTTTTAAAATTCTTTTTTCGTATAAAGCCGTTTTCAAGTATTTACCAGGCTTGGAGTTGGGAAGCAGTCATCTCCTAACAAAGACTGGTGTGTGTTTAGTCTCTGCTCCTGGTGATAGAAGATAAGCTTTTGTGAAGTCACACAGGAGTTAAACTTTTTCAATGGCCAGGTTTGTAATAGGACAAAGAACACTGATGGTGGCCCTGTGTGTCCCACTACATGTTCCAGATGCAGCTGTTGCCTTGTAGTCAGTCAGTGTGACATCAGCACATGCTGTTCAGGGGAGGGCAGATCTGTGGGCCCTTCTGTGCTGCCTTTCTGTGTGTGATGGACTGCAGTGCTGGGGTCCAGGCTATCATCTGAGGCTCTCTGCCAGCCCCATGTTCTTGAATGTTCAGTCACACAGAAACAGAATGAATGAAAATCCTCTGCTATAAAAGTGCAACGAAGAACAAGGATGGGAAATGTGAAGCTTTAGAGAGGGTCAGTATTAACCTGTAGGGTAAGAAGCATTTTTGTGCTTGGTAGTCTATTAAATATGGCAATGAACTGCTTTCTTCATGGCAAGAAGTGGTTGTTAGCCAAGACAGGCTGGAGCCACTTTCTCCTCTGATCATATCTGTTTCCTCTTTGGAACAAGACAGACAAGGAAGGGATGCAGCTTTCCTTGGTTGGTTTACAAAATTTTCTGGTAGGGAGAAGACAATTTTGCTATTATTGTTTTGATGCAATGAGTGTGTGTTGGCACAGACTTTTTGGGATGCTGCTTTTCAAGTGTAAAATTGTTCTGTTTGATAGCAATTTTACTCTGTCCCCCTTTTTCAGAAGCGCAGTGACTGTGTCAAATCCCTCACAGGATGAGTATTAAAAAATGCTTTTGGCTCCCAAACTACAGCAGTTTGCTTCAGTGCCAAGCAGTTTCTAGTTCATAATTGGGGTGAAGATGCTTTTAGTGTTCTCAACACTCCCAGGCTGGGACCATGCTGATCTGCATCTAACCATGAGGTGGGGTAAATGTGCTTTGTTATTTTAGTGTCTTGGGAACCAAATAGAAAGAAAAACTCAGCTCAGCAAAGTAATTTCAGCGAGAACTTGTGAAGATTCCCGTACATTGAAAATGGGAAGAAATTGGGGCTGAGAAGAGGGAAAGCCAGGTGAACACTTGTAGGAAAGTGGGGAGACAGAGGGTATCACTTTTGCTTTCAGCACTTGTTCTCACTCCTGCCAAGGTGGGTTTTGCCCCAGCCCTGGACATGCTACCTTGGAAAAACTGAGAAAGCACAAGGTGATGTGCAAGATTCAGAGCAAGGACCACCAAACCTGAGGAGAAGAAAAGCTTTACAGCTGAAATGCCTGGCTGTTCCCAAGCTGGAGATCTCTAAGCAGGAATGTTGTCATATTTAGCTACCTGAGGGGATTTAACTGGGTGAAGCGGTCTGTTTGGATGCATCAAATTCCTCTCTTATTTTCTTCGTCAGTCTGACAAGTCACTGTACTGCTGTGTGCCCATTCCAGGTGTCAAGGCACTTAATTGCTCTGAGCAGCCTCTCTTGGGACCTCCACCCACAACCCTGCTCATGTGCCCAGGAATCCCACATCAGCTCGGCTTGGAGCCTTCAGTCCTGAGAGATGCTGTGGGAGTCACTGATCCCCCACCCCAGCCATTGCCATGTCTGTGCCTGCTTAAGGATCCCACAGACTCAGGCCCAGAGAGCCAGGAGCTCAGAGAAAATGGGGTTCAGCTTCCAGCTGGAGATAGCAGTGAGAGCAAGGACAGTAAAACTTGCAGTGTTTCTGTGTTGATTTCAAATGAATAAGCCCCAAAAGGTATTGAACATACCTGTCTTCTGTCTGTTGTTTTTCAGCAGTTTTGTTTCACTGACGTGTGGCCTTGTTCCTTTTGTTCACCAAGTGTAATGTCAGTGCAGTCCTGAGATGGCATCACATGGCCTTTCTCTGGACTAGTTCATCTTTTTATCTTGTAAGCAAAAGTTAATGCAGTGGAGTGATTTCCATTGTAGTCAAAAGCTGAACAGTGATGGAGGAGCTGGCCAGTGGATGTGGCCTTGCAAGCAGTCTGTGATCTCTGCATTATGGATTTCCACTCTCTGCATTCCAAAGAAAAAGCTTCAACAAAACTGCTGACTGAGGTGAAACACAATGGAAGCTTCCTGAAAAAATTGAAAATTCTATCTCATTGGGATTTCTTTTGAGCAACTTGACTCAAGATCATAGGCCAGCTGCTTCATGTTTAAAGTTTGCTGTATAGTAATTTTGCTGATATTAGTATTGATGACATTCTCTTAGATCAAGATGTCCTTAAAGTAGCTGTTATCTGGACAGTAGCTGATTTTTATCTCTGACTTGCATAAGAAGCTGCTTCAACAGAAGCAGGAATCCTGCAGTAAAAATCTGATAGCTCTGTTTATGAAATGGGCATCTGGGATACAAGACAGGAACAGTAAGTCCAAGGGACAAGTATTGCTCCTTGATGTCTGGGCATGCTACTATCCGTGGTGTATGGGAAAGTATTGAGGCCTACCCTGAGACATCCTCACTTTCTGCAGTGCTGGTGGTAATCATTGCATCACCCCTCCTCAGTCTCTTTAGTCTTGATTTCAGGCTCCAGATTTGAGTTGTTTGGGCTCTGACCTTTAGTCCTCATTTCATGAGTTTTTCTTCACTTCTTAGAGAACTGGTGTCTTTCTGAGACAATTCCATGGCCTTTGCTGTAATTTTTGGGTTGTTTCAGGTAATTGTTGGAGTTTGGCCTCCTAAACCTCATCAGGTAGTATGCTGATAGCCATTCAGTTCTCTGATGCTTTCTTTCTATATCAGTTCTGTCCAAATTTGCTTTGAATGCCAACCCTAATTTGTGCGGAGACTATCTAATAAATCTGTGCAGCTTTGATCCACGGCCCTGATGATCAAAAACGTGTGTGTTTCTACAACTCTTGTAGTTGTGAAAGACTCTCTCATGTTTCTCTTACCTTGTTTTCTAATAGGTTTTAACAACAAAGTAATATACTGTACATGAGAAAGAGCAGCTGGCTTTGTGTATTTTGGTTAAAATAAATTACTTTGGTCTCCCTCCAAGAAAGCAGAAATGGGTTGTCTTTTTTTCTACTTAGTTCAGGTTTTTTGGAGCCAGGTACTAAGCTTCCATAAAACTTTCTCAGGTGGGGGGAGTATTTTAACCCCATGTGTGGGTGAGGGTAGTTGCATAAAAATTCAGTGGTGTTTCTGTTAAAAAGATGTAGACATGAATTGGTAGTCCAAGGGAATGCTGAAACTTGAAATTCCACTAAATCTGTCATGGACCTGTTCACAGTGATTTGTGTTCTATTATCTGTTGTGATTTGGGGTCATTGCCTTCATAAGATGATGGTTTGTGTGGCTGAGAGAGGGCACATGTAGAATAGACTTTGCCTCAAAGTACAAGAAGAAAGCAGTTCTTGGTCCTTTCTGAAAGCATCATAGGTTCCAGTGGAGTACTCACCTGCCGATAAATCTTGTTCTTTTCTTCTGTGAGGAGTGAGAGTTGATGTAACTTCTAGAATCTCATCAGGAGGCCACCCTGTTCTGCTTCTCCCATTCTCGCCAATGCATAACTTCCCATATCATTGTGATGGTGTCCATGGGGTACAGTTTATTGCAGGGAAACAAACTTCTTGAATGTAAACTTCTTGGCTCCTTTTGAGGAGAGTGTAAAGAGTTACAGGAGATGGGAAAACCAGCTGATCTGGTAGAGCGCTATCTTCCTGTCAGCTTGCAGGGCTGGTGGTGTTTTTAGCTGGAGCACTCCCTTCATTTCCTTCCTCCGTGAGTTTTGAAGTTTCTGCAGTGGTGCAGTTTCAGGCCATAAATAGCCAGATTTCAGAAGTTGCTGCAGTCAGGGATGTTGAGTGGCTAGAAGAAAAGCCCAAACAAAAAAACCTCAAATCCTTTTTTTTAATTTTCCAATGTTTTCACACCACCCCATCCCTAAATAATTTTGTGTGAAGCTTTTCACAGCAGGTTATCTACATCTCCAAGTGTGTGCATTGAAAGGTGAAATTTTGAGTGGCAGAAGTCAGTGTTCCATTAGGACACTATATTACTTCTAAGTGTGAAATAGGAAATACTTACCAAAATAAAACTGATAATGCTTGTTACTTGCTTGTCAGCTTGGTAGCTCTTAGACAGTAAAAGTGTTGTGATTCATTTCACAATGAAGCTGCAGTGTGGTGTAAAAGTAAAAGTGTGCTTTCATGTGAATATGACTGCCTGTAAGACTGTTTATTCCCTCAAAAGATTTGGCTTTTGCTGGCAAAGAGATAAGAGACCATTTATTTTTTGGTACCTAATTTTTCTTACACCAGGAGGTGTGCTATTGGTGTGCATAAGGTGTGCTATTCAAAGGCAGCCCTTGTTCTGCTGGGGTTATAAAAAGCCTCCAGAAGAGGCTCTTGTTTGGTGTTATCAAACATAAGCAAGCGTATTAAAATGCTGTTGTAAAATGGCTCTCCATCAAACTAATACTTGAATTAAATGTGAAACTGTCTTTCTCTTTCCTACCTTTGTGTAGTGTGCATTTGGTTAATCAGCTTTAAACAAGAAAGCAGTGTAAGCCCTTGAACTGTGCTACTATTTACAATGTTTATTTTCCATCTGAGTGCTAACATAGGACAGTCCTGTTTCATCAAAGTGACATGTGGGTTTTTTGTGTGTGATCTGTAATGCTAATATGGTGATGGATGCAAATTTGCCTGGTTAATAAGGTGGTGTGACTTACTCTTTTGACTTAGATATCCCTGAAGAAGAGGCCAGATACTGGACCAGAAAATTAGAACAAATAAATTCACTGGGAGATGATGAGGTAAATATCTAAATTGAAAGAATAATGTAGCCCTGAATGTCTTATAACTAGCTTTTATTTTTTGTACTAGATCCCTGTGATTAGGGTAACTACTAAATGTTGATCATTTACAAGTCTTTCATGAACTGCTTACAGAACTCTTTTCTCAAGTGTACTGTTTAGTGTTAAGGAGAGGAATATTTTTCTGCATGCTGGAAGTGCTTGAATAATGTTTTTCTGATGTGAATATGTTCAAAGAAAAGGCAACACCATGCTTTACCTGAGCAGAGAGTGAAACCATTTNAAGACAAAGCAAGATATTGAATCTTTACTTGAACTGAGGACTGTTGGAGCTGTTGGCTTTTGTCCTAATGCTGTTGTTAATGGCTCAGTTTATATGAATCTTGTATTAGAATATGTGGCAGCTATGGCTTTGGTTTCCTGGCTCTAGTGGGTACTTGGCTAAGCAGCTATAAATGAAAGGTTACCTTTTTTATTTTTAGGAGAGACTGTTGCATGACTAAAATTTTGTTTACAGTTCATATTTGCAGAATAAGATTTAACATGTTAATACCTGTACCAGAAATGAAGCATTTAAAAAACCCCAAACTCAGGTGTTGATGTGAGCAGTCTTGAGTGAGACCATGGAGCTGGTGAAAACTCTTTGACAGATCTCTTTTTATAGCAAGAGTTTCCATAGGAAGCTAACTTGCAAAATATTCTGCCAGTGCAATGACTTCAGGAAGTTTTTGTTCTGGGATCCTTCATCTCTTCTTTTCTGTTCATTATATGAGTGATTTCATTTACCATGCAGATGAAGGAAAATAAGGTGGATTTTCATTTTGACCGAGGACAGACCAATATTCGGGTGGATAAAAACTTAAAGGCTTTAGGGCAGCCTCTCCTGCCTTCCTAGACGTTTGAGAGCCTCTAAGTCGATGAAAAGCTCAGTCTGTGAGTGGTCCTATCAGTGATGCTGCTGTGGTGCCTCCCGGCTCCCGTTGGCTGGAGCGGCAGTTCAGGTACTTCAGCGGGGCACAGGTGCCCTCTAGTGCTTCACTGAGGTGGTACTTGCTCAAAGATACCCTGAGCTTCCTGAGTCTCCCCTTTCCCTCCAGTGCCACACATCTGCTTGCCAACTACATGCTTTTATCGAATACTAGTAACAAAGTAATACCTCTGTATTTGTGACCTGACGATCTCAAATTCGTTGTGGATGTTCCCTGAGATTGGGGAGAAAAAACCAACTGTGCGGGGCCTGACCTAAGGTGGTTCTTCCAAAGTTCTTCACATTTACCAGCCACCCAGAAAGGGGATGAAATCTTCCTGGTATATTCCCCTAACTGGCAGTGACTTGTAGCTCAGGAACTTCCAGAGCCAGAGGCAGTATCCTTGTGTTAAGCAGCACTCAATGGATTTTTCTTTTGTGGATTCCAGTTGCCCTTTAAATGCACCCAGGTCAGTTATGTTCTCGCAAAGGAATTCAGCACCTTAACTGTGCATTGCCTGAAGAAATATCTTAATTGCTCTGAGCAAACAAACCCTGTGTTTGAGAAACCAGCTGGAGGCAGGTTTGTTTGGAAAAATTAAATTACTGATCCTCATGCATCCAGTCTGTGCCACTCAACTTTACAGACCTCACCTTTTGGGCTGCAGAATCCTGGTCGGCACAGTGTTTTTTGCACAGGACAACTTTGTGCCTATGTCTTCTTTGTTTTAAGTTCAGCTCTCTCTGTTTGAGACGATGAATGAACCGACTAAAGCTGCACAGGAGTATTCAAGAAGCAGGTTCATTTGGAGTTCATATGGTGTCATAAAAATGCTTTCCAATCTCTCTTCCTACAAACACTTAATATTCCATTTTCATTTTGGGACTCCTGATAGCCGTCAGGCTGATGCCTTAAAAAGAACAAACTGCTGCCATTCTGGGATCTCTGAGGATAATAATTCAGAACCCACTGCTGTCCTGTGCTACTGAAATTGCTCATCAACAGACTTCCTTTCACCACTTTGTCAACCAGTCAGTGCTGTGAGATCCGGCAGTTCTTGTTTTCACAATCCTGATTAACTCAGTGGGTTGGCAGTTTGCTGATGATAAGACTAACCACCTTTCAGGATCCCTTGTGCATTTTAAATAGCACAGATTGGAAGATAACTGCAGCCGAAGTCTGCTGGTTGTCACCTTCCATGCACAGAACTGGTCATTAATCCCTACCAAATCCAAGGAGAGACTGTTAGTGGCCATATTTTGCACAGGCTGCAGCATCAGCTTGCTAAGTTTGCCACTTCTTTGTTGTCAGATCTTTTTTTCCTAGCAGAGACTGTTCTCATTATTTTGGTCAATTGTCCTAATTTTCTCATATCTCTGTGTAATACAAGATAGAAGAGGATAACAAAATAAAACCACTGGCATTCCCCTAGGGAACGCTTTGATGCTGTAACAAACAGCTTTGTAAAAAGTCAAAGCTGGCTAATTGAAATACCTCTGTGTTCTCTAATTTAGTATTAAATAAGATGAAAAATTCTTCACTTTGGATGTAAAGTGGATCACAGGAGAGTTTGCAAGTGTTGGCTGGGCAAATGTGTTCCTGTCCTGCCAGGCACACTAATTACCTTACTGATGCCATTTCCTGCTGCAGCATTATTGTAAGCCTACATGAGTTTTGAACTGTTGAAGCTGTGCTGGAGTGTCTAAATGTAAACAGGCTTATTCCCAGTTCAGAGCTCCCTTTCACACTGACATTGTGGTGTGGAGAATCAGGTCTTTCAGATGTCTGACTGGAGGTCTCAGAATTGGTAATAGCGCATGTGCTTGTTCTAAAGCAGACTTCACCTTAAGCAGAAGGTACACTTTGTAACCTGTGATGTTGGCATGAGAAAAGAGGATACTTTTGGGGTGTGTTTAAATACAGATATAATGGAGAGTATGTTACAGATACTATAGATATTATACTTTGATACTACCAGAGATACTTTCTCTTACGTGTGGCATGCTGTTATAAACTTACCATTTGCTTTCTTATCTGTCTGTGTTCCTTCCTATTTTTTTTTCCTTCCTTTAGTATTCCTTTCGGGAGGAAGTCCAGAAGAAACCATTGCCCAGTGCTGCCTCCCAGTGTTGTAAGTTAGACTTATTTCTTCTCAATATTTTTTCCTTTTTCAATGTCCTTGATTTCTTTTTATGGTTAGTTATCAAGTGATAGTACATCTGAACAATATTTTCTTATTAGAAGTACATAAATCTCTGCGCAGTTATGAAAAGCTGTGCTCCTCAAAACGTTGCTCTGCAGCTTCTGATGTCATTGATGTCAAATCAGGCACTGAGTCTTTAACTTGCTGTTGTCCTTGTGTGAAATGGGAACAGAAAATGAGTTCAAAGTCACTGAGATTGTCAGGCCCTTGTAATGTTTATACCAGTAAGAAAATGCTGTGTTTATTCATGTGAACTACATCAGGCTATGTTCCGTTAAAGCTTCGTATGTTAAATATAATTTTTATTACTGTTTAATGAAATTTTGAGAGGGAGAAAATAGATGGAGACAAGTACTACTGGTAGCCTTTTTAAATGCACCAGAGGTTTGTGTACTTGATGTCTAATTTCTTCAATATTACTTTTCAATGCTGCGTTGATGGAT
>VYZT01007773.1:0-68813 GCA_013400735.1 Pomatostomus ruficeps | reverse complement strand
AGAACTGTCTCTCGTGGGAGAAATCCCATAACAAAAGCAAGAAAAGAACTCCTCTCCCTAAGCAGGGGAAGAAAATCCTGAAAATGAACTGACCTGAACCCCCACACCCTGCCCCCCTCGCACTGTTAGTGGGAGGGAGGGAAGAGTAGGGAGGGAAAAAGAACGGTGTCTTTTAAAGGTTTAGTTTATTTCTCATATCCTCCTTCTAACTCTAGTAATAATAAATTTCACTTTACAACTTAAATAAGCCTACTTTGTCCTTAGAGCATTTTCTCTCAGTTCCTTATCTCAACTCATGGACCTTTAAGTTAATTCCCCAGTTTTTTTTCCCCCTCTCTCCTTCCCTCCTCTGCCCAGCTGTGGCAGGGGAGGGAACGAGTAAGCAGCTACCGTAAGTGCCTAGCACTTAACCAAAGTCAAACCACAACACACCTGTTTTGCTGTGTTGTAAATAGAACGAACGTAAGTCAAAAATTTTGAATGCGGATTTATAGTCAAGGAAGAAAGTTTGAGTAGTTTTTTGCCTGCAGGCAGCAATTTTTATTCATTTTCATAATCACTGAGGCATTTTAAATAGCAGTAAGACTTAATATTTGGTGATTTGTTTCTCTGACAAAGAATATACATTATTTGTGCCCATTAACCAAAAAATACTACAAATACTTGCATTTATATGTATTCTTAATATATATGTTTTTAATTATGGTATTATTAACAGCACTTTGGTTTCATCTATTAAGAATTCTGTTACTTAGAAAAACGTTTTATATCTGTTAAATAAATGTGATTTTGCTGAAAAATAGTAATGCTGAATAGGTGAGATAAATAAGAGTTTTATATTGGATTTTCATACTAAAGCTTCCATTAATGGTGTTCAATAGAAATAAGAATCTTTTAGGATAGAAAAGACCTTTCAGATCATCAAGTCCTACCAGTAACCTGGTACTGACCTGTCTTTCCCAGGACTCCCACAGACACTTCAGAAACTGAATAATTTTATCCTCTGATGATTTTCCATGGCTCTGAGCCCACCTCAGTTCACCGCCTGCCCTGACAGCTCCTGCCCACCACTGCGGCAGCCTGCGGGAGCACACCTGGCCGCTGCCCCAGCATGGGGCCTGCTCCCCCTGCCCAGAATTCAGTTGTCCCAAGCCCAATTAAATAAAAAACAAACAAACAAAACCAGAAAAAACCAACAAAGCCAGAAAACCCTCACCTCCTCACCTGTAAGCTAGGAGTCATTGTTGGGTTTCAGAAGTGCTAAGTTATAACACTGCTCTCCAGATTGAAGTATATTAAATAACTAGAAACCAGGATTTGGGCTTTAACAATTTGCAGAAACTTCAATGCATTGTATTATAATGCTGAATTTAATTTTTAACATCCTGCTGTAAGTAGCATCTAAACTGATTACAGTCAGTGCCGCTGAAAACTAGGCCTTATTTTTTACACATGCTGATGAAGATATAAAATCATCTATTCCATTTAAAAACTGGAGAGAGTTTTTATGTGTGGATGGAATCAACTCCCTCCTTGTGAAACTCTAAATGTTTAGGAGTTGTAGTCAGCAGTTGTCCATAAAATTAGTTTGTGGAACTGTTCTGTGTGTATTACTTGCTCCATCATGTTAAGCACCTGCAAAAGCAAAAGACTGTAATAACTTTAGAGGCCTTTTTTCCTTTCTTTCAGAATCTCTTGTAAGGTGGAAAGTGTTTTATAGAGATGCAAACTGTTACCTGACATATTGAACTGGAAAGATTCCCAGTGGCGGTGCACATACTGCTGATTTTCTTTGCCTTTTTTTTTTTTTAACTTGCATTTTAGAAAATCTTCAAGACAAATGAAGGGCATGCCTTTATAAGCTCAAATGTCAAGTGTGAATGTGAAAGCATTGGATACACATCAGTTTGTTTATTTGGAAAACTGCGTGTAATTCTGTAATGTGTTCTTCGTTTTCAGGTTCTTTTGTCCTCCTCCATGTGTGTATCTCATGGGCAGTGGATGGAAGAAAAAAAAAGAGCAAATGGAGCGGGATGGTTGCACTGAGCAGGAGTCACAACCTTGCGCCTTTATTGGGATAGGAAACAGTGACCAAGAAATGCAGCAGTTGAACTTGGAAGGAAAGGTAGAAAAACTGTAATAAACCACTCACATAAGTTCAAAATATATTATAGCCACATGGGGCATATTTGAAGGAATGCCCTTACTTATTTTTGAAACCTTTTCTTACACTTCTAGGTATTACATAATGGTTTAAAAAAAATCACTCAAAAATATTTAGGACAATTCAATAGTTGTATTTGGCTCATAGGGTCATAGCAAGGTACTAAGGTTTAATTTGTAGGTTGCTAATGCAGAGTCAGTAAACTGTTAGTTTATTTGGTAGACATCAGTGGCTAGCTAAAATATGGTTTCTGTCCCAAACTCTCTGTCCCCCTCCTTGGCTTGCGTGAATGGATAATCTTATCAAAGGAGTATCAAAACATCTGCTGCTAGAAGTAGTCTTTAAGTCCCTTTGCCTAAAAATATAATTGAAGTAGCATCTGAAAAACTTAATAGATTGTTTTTTACAGTGGTGCAAATAGCTTACAAGATTTTTTTAAAGATATCTGCGATGACTTAAACAGTTGGAATAGAACTAGCAACAAAAGTGTTCATTTTACCTGGTTTTATTAAGCAGTGTTTTATAGCTATCTAGTATTTCCTCCACAGTCTACCAGAAATGCTTCATATATGCTGAATAGGAAAAGAATAATTGAAGTTCCATATATGATGCTTTTTTTTAAGATTCTGTTGTCACCTAGCATAAACACTTAGCCAAAAGCAACTTCCTTGTGTTTCAAAACCCAGTTATTTCCCATCCTTTCAAGAAAAGTTTTGCTCAGCCCATTTTCTGCACAGGTGATCCCTTGTGCCTGCCTAGTGTAGTGTCTGTACAGCCCTAATCAAATGTAATTTTTAGTGGTGCTCTTGGCCCCTCAGGGGTGGCTTAGACACAGTTATGGTCTCCAGTCATGTTTTCCAGTCCTGGTAAGGGTCTTTAGAATGATCACAGAGTAATGAGGTTGGGTGCAACACTTCACAAAGCTAAACAGTAGTCATAAAAGAAATGCATATGAAAGAGACGTATAGCACTCCTCAGGCAGGCCTACCAGGCCGAGGGCCTAAAGGAGAGCTACACAAGGAACCACACAGAGACAGCAGCAGGAAAGGGCAGAAAAAGAGAGAGGGCAGAACTCTCTGACTTTTATTTATATGTTTTCACACATCACCGTGGATTGGAGGTAGAAATCACTACCTTTCAAGTCCAGTTGGTCAAAGTATTTGTCAATCATATTTCTCCACCCAGTATACTGGAATTCACAAACATAGATACAGTTTAGGAAAACATAGATAATTACCAAGAGAACCATGGCCATGGTACAGAAAGTCTGAGAAAAATGTTACAGAAAGAAAAACACTGAACACTGCAAAGTCAAAGCAACAGAGATGGAAAAAACCAGTTTCTCATCTGTTTTAGAAATTAGGGCATCAGTTTTCCTATTTTATTCATAATTAAATATGCATAGTTTCCTGAATTGGATTGACTTCAAAGAATAAACCACAGTATGTTTTCACCTACAGAATTATTGCACTGCCAAAACATTATACATATCAGACTCAGACAAGAGAAAGCACTTCATGTTATCAGTAAAAATGTTCTATGGCAATAGTGATGACATCGGTGTGTTCCTCAGTAAACGGATCAAAGTCATCTCCAAACCTTCTAAAAAGAAACAGTCACTGAAAAATGCAGACTGTAAGTATTTCACAGTTTTTTCTTTATGTAGCAATTAATTTTGTTTCCTACTAATTTTTTGTTACGTATTCTAAGGTCTGACTACAAAGGAAATACAATGAAATTTTCAGCTTCTCTTTTTTTGCTGTATTTCAGAACTATACACGTCAGTGTATTTTAAAATACTCCAATATAGACGGGTTACCCTGTTGAGTTTTATGCAGTCACAGTTAATTATATAGTAAATACAAAAGGCCCATCCAAGTCCCCATGTATTCTGAGGAATGAATTCATGTAGACAAGTGTATAAAGAATGTTCTATCTCAGCTTTTTAAGCTTTTGGATCTCTTTAACTGCCATGATTTGGTCCTTAGAATGTTTTGATCAGTATCAAAGAGATTGCTTTCAGATTGTGATAAACAAGTAGCATCATGTTATCCAAACTGCACTTCGTCACATTGCAGCCATCTTCTTACTGTCTCATGCCATTTTCATGTTCCTATTTTTGTTTTGCATGGTTCCTTTTAAGTAGTTGTTTAAGAAATCTGTATGGTGATATTTCACCCAGATTTATTTGCTTACCGTGTTTTTCAACTAACGATATCTCTGGTGCTAATGTATAATTGGGAACATTTTTGCTTTTCCTCCAACGTTTTTTGCCTGCATACCACTGGAGCACCTCAAGAGATACTCTTTTTTTTGTTTGTTTGTTTTTCTCTCTCTCTTCACTAGTGCTTTAAAAGGCTCTTCCATCTGTGTTGGGCTGGAACCCATTCACCTATGGAATGTGGATCTCGGGGCCGCTAGCTTGGCACATGACTAAAGGCAATCTGTTGCTGTGCAGTTCACGCCCGTGGGCTCAGAGTATGCACTGTTGAATTTGTATTCAGACAGATAGTTTTGATGGACAGTGAATATGAACCAAGCATTCTTCAATAGTAAATATGAACCAAGTAGAACAACATGCCCGTTCTGATGGCAAAATTTTAGTTGCTGATTTTTTTTAGGGAAGCAAATTTTACATTTCTCTCTTTTGAATGATAAGTAAATTCAGATCTGAGAACATTTCAAGTTGCATGGTTATGATTTGACATAGTTACTTTGACATCTGTCTTCCTTTCAATTGCTTGTGATTTGTAAGAATACTTTATATTTCAAATATTCTTCAAATGATTGCTGAAAGTTGTCTTAAGTACTTCACAAGGGCAAGCTAAAGCTTCTCCTTAAATAATCAGTTGTTGGAGAACTATGAGCAGAAGGAGTTTTCAGCTAGCAAGCACTGGCCCATTTGGCTAAGTAGCAAAATTCTGTGAGCTAGCATGCCTTTGGAGAACAGCCACTACGTATGTTATTGCACTCATAATTTTATGACTATTTTTGGTCAGTCACAAGTATAAATATTTTCTAAATTAACCAATATTTGATAATTATGTCTTGATTTCAAGTATTCTTCAGTTTATGTTATTTGTGACTTTTTGTTACGTTTCTCTGTGATAAAGAAGTAATTTTATAATCTGAAGTCTGTATGTGTTCCTTGCAGTATGTATTGCATCAGGGACAAAAGTGGCACTATTTAATAGACTTCGATCCCAAACAGTTAGCACCAGATATTTGCACGTAGAAGGTGGTAATTTCCATGCCAGTTCACAGCAGTGGGGAGCGTTTTACATTCACCTCTGTAAGTAAAAGCAAATCTGTGTATTTTTTTCACTTTCTTTCCTTCATCCTCACTGAAAAGCATCCTGCATTTTCTCCTCCATATTAATTGCTTATATGCAGATTGTTTTGTTACTGAGTGCGTAATTGATGTAATAGCGTGATGTTGAATGTTTCTTCTATGAAGAAAAACGGTGATTAAAACAAATAATTCTGAAAATTCCTGTTTCATGCAGTGGATGATGATGAATCAGAAGGAGAAGAATTCACAGTGCGAGATGGCTACATTCATTATGGGCAGACTGTCAAACTTGTATGCTCAGTTACTGGCATGGCACTCCCGAGACTGGTACAGTTTTATTTCTCCAATGCTGTAATTAATTTATAGATGGCAACTTAATGTAATTCCATAGTTGGGTTTGCATTGTTTGCAGTTTTTGGCTTTGTGTGTTGCCTTTGGGTAATACATGTTTTATATGGAAAATGGCATTTATTGTAATGAAAGCAAATTTTGTGTCTGCAGATTATTTCTGTAAACATAGAACAACTTGTAAAGTAAGCATAGGGAATCTTTCAGAACTCAAGCCTGCCAACATAGGTTAATCTGTCTATTTTAAAAACAGTATTGTAGATTCCCCTGTTCCAAAATGCTTTAAATATTGATACTGAATAGATGAGTAAAATCTTTGCATCCAGTAGGACTGTTCCATGGGTTGAGTTCCAGCACAGCTTTAAAAATGCTCAATTTGTTTGAATCTAAAATCACTTCTGTGTTTCTGTGTACTCCTGAGGATATATTATACCAGTACAAGCTTGCAAAAACATTTTTTTCATATTTATTAATACTATCTGTTTTAAATCTGAAACGTGAATTGCCTTTGGAATAACCAGTTAAGGTTTGTGAACCAAAAAAAAAAATAGTTCTACATACACAGTACTGGCTTTGTAAATAAAGTTAAGTATAATTATAGATTTTTTTTTCCTGTTTTATGTGCTTAATGCCATCCTAAGGGGAATTTTGTGATTAATAATCAGTAGTGCTTCATATGAGATCTTCTGTGAAATTGTGCTTTGTCAGCCCGTTAAGAGTTTCATACTCTGCTAATTCCACTTTAGGTAGAAGCAATCTTTAGAATGTGCCACTATAAAAACAGCCTTCCTGCAGTCAGGCTTTTGTTCCCCTTCCCTTATTTTGCTAGGACTGTAATGAGAAATTCTCTCCCAATATCAAGCTTAGCTAAAAAATAAAAGATAATAGCTCGCTCAGCGTAAATGGTACAGAATGAAAACTTCACTAGATTTTTCTTCCCGTAAATCACATTGATTGACAGTAAAATCCAGACCTGGTTAAACTACTGGTAAGATTCAAGCAGATGAAATTCAGTAAGAGGATGTCACTTTTTTGTGGGCTTCATGTTAATACTTTCTTATTGCTGAAAGGAGATGCTGTCATTTATTATTCCAGAAACCTTATTTGTAAGTAGAAATAGGTTAAAACAAATTAAGCTAAAGGTTCCTGTTTTATTTGCCATTGGGAGCATTTCCATACTGCCTAACAGGACTGATGGAAGGTGATGCAATTAAAAGGTAATTTGCAGATATTTTATAAGCAAATGCAAAGAACTTAGAAGAAAAAAGTTACCCTTTAAATTTATATTGCTAATGATACTCTTTGTTATGATTAGATACTGCAGAGGACATAGTTGGCTTTCTGATTGTTATCTTAGAAATATTCAGGCGCTTTGGCTGCTGCATCTAGAAGTGTTGCATAAAGTATTAAACTTCCTAGGAGTTGAGTTAAAATTACGAGCTACAGATTTTCACTCTCTAAGGGAATAGCTTTTGATTTTTAGAAATAAATTGGTAAAACAGAACTGAATTAAGTCAGCAGATATTTTTTCACTGAACTGCCAGTGAAAAAGCTGCGAGTGTTCTTTGCAGTTGTCTTTAAGTAATATTTAATGACAAACTATTGTTAAGATATGTTATGATCGTTGTTTCCAAAACTGGACTTAAGGACATCTCAATACCTTTAGTTAATGCTTATTTTAATTATTCTCCTTCAGCAACCACATTGCCACAGAATGTTGTTGATTGAGTGGTGAAAGCTTCTGTAGAAGTATATTAATTACTAAGAATAGTAGTTAATAATAATTGAAGATAACAATATAATTAATAACTGCTCTTTTACACCGGCAAATGGAACAAAAGTAGATTTTGCTGAAGCTTCAATTTTTTTCCCCACTCCTTCAGCAAAAATAGATAAAATACATAGGCATGCAGCATGTTGAAGTAGTACTGAGTGTCGCTTCAATGTTGCGTTCTTGTTTCAAAAGCGTTAAGAAAGAATTCTGAATCTAACGGTGATATCAAAATGAGAGGCATGGAAATGTTGAAACAATTACTTTTCACTTCTGTTACTGACTGTATATATATATAAGGAAGTATAGAAATTGTCCTAAATATATATGTTCAATTTTCATTCACAGATAATTCGAAAAGTAGATAAACAAACAGCGTTATTGGATGCGGATGATCCAGTATCACAGCTCCATAAATGTGCATTTTACCTTAAAGACACTGAGAGAATGTATTTGTGCCTTTCCCAGGAGAGAATAATCCAGTTTCAAGTAAGTTGTTTAAAACTATTTCAATAGCATGAGAAGTGTGGTTACAAAGTTTTCCCAGATGCTCCCAAAATATGTATGAATGCCATTTTTGCAGTAGGTTTGAATGTGAGTCTAATACTTTGTCTTGAAAAGAGAGGCTGGAAAGCAAAAAATTGTTATCTGTGCCTTTCCAAATCTGTTTTTCTTTCCTCATAACCTTCCTCCATGTCTGTCTAGAAAATGAATTCTGGTTTCTCCAATGGAGAAAATGGAAACACACTAGAAACTTGTGCATACTATCATGATATTGTGGCTTAACATATTGGCACATGCTACTGGAACTGCACCACTTATTTGTGTGTCCATTTCTAGGTTACAGCAAATAGGAAATGGTGCAGTTGATGGTAGTCTTGTTTCATGATGAACTCAGCAGAACTGCCATGTGTCGCTCTTGGCTAAGGGTGTAAACATAGACAGTTGGGGCAGTTGCCCACAGTAACTTGAAAAGCCATAGAAATTTGGTTTGTCTGTAAAGAATATAACTGTCTCAGAAGTACTTGTTTCTCCAGCAGGTGGGGAAATACATAGAGTTTTAGTCTCTTGTATGTTAGCATGCTTGTAGGACTTTCATGTGGTAATTCCTACCACACCAACAAGGACCCTGAGATTGGCTCAGTTGGTCAGAGCATGGTGCTAATAACAATAAGGTTGTGGAGTCAGTCCTTTTTTTGAGTTGCACTTGATGACCCTTGTGCATCACTTCCAACTCTGAATATTCTTTAACTCTCTGAAGACTTTGACCAGTTTCAGGACTACCTAATTATTGTAGTTTTCTTTAAATATTTTGGGGCAGCTAAAATAACAGAGGTTGTTGAGAGATAATGCTGTGCTCTAGGAAGATGGCCATGCTTGGGAAAGATTCAGGACTTGCTTAGAACAGCTGTACCTTCTTGGGTAAGAAAATTAGGGGTAGGAAAGTAGAAGCTAACATTTAAGATTTCCCTTAATTTAAGGGACGGGACAGGAAGGCTTGGTAAAGACTCAGTGGAATTCTGTCCTGAACTGAGACAAGGGAAAGAGAATATGAGAAGCTTTGTTCCTATTTCAGTAAACATATTCTTGACCTGTGATTTAGAAGAGACATTGTTTCTACCCACAGCACACAGCAGAAATACATATGTGTCAATATATATTCTTGTAAAGGAGAATAGACTACTATCATTAAGAAGAGAAAGCTGTGAAATGTGAATTACAGTAACTCAGGATCAGCCTGCTATTTAGTCATTCTCAGAGTACTGTATGGGAAACACTGAATGAAGAAGCAGCTCCTGCTTCTCTGACAGCTGCCTTAGTTCAGCATAGTAGAATTGCCAGTGGCACTATGAGGATGTCTGGTTGGTCAGACTTCAGTTTCAGCAGCACTCATGGAGCCCAGTCTGATAGAGCTCTGAACTTTCCACATGGCTAGGAGTTAGATAAAAGGACAGCCTCCTATCCTGAATTCTTCCAGTGGAGTAGGTACCTGCTGCTTGTACTTTTTGAGTAAAATCTGTTAACTTGCACATCAGGCTGTTACAATACTTTGGTAGGTGAAATCACTATGGAAGATAAACTCTTCCTGCCAATGTCAGGAGAGAAATCCTGTTTTATCTGGGTTTTTTATTTTGGATTAGAAGACAAAGACCAGGGAAACAGCATGTGTAGTATTTTTCACCTGTCAGCTCTTAAGCATTTGCTGTTGAATACTGTTCCTGTAGTAGGAATCTGGACTAACTATGGTCACTGTTAAAAAACAAACAAAAAATCCCCACCCTAAAATAATCAAAACTACAATAACAACAACCCCCAAAATTCTGAACATTTAGGATGACAAGTCTCTCTTGGATGAATGGAAATAGCCCTATATAGAAACCATAGAGGCTTAAAGCAAAGAGGCTGTAAAAAGTCTGCAGGTGAGCATCAACCTTGAAATTCAGTTGCTGAAGTACCAGCCAGATCTCTCTTTCAAGACATGCATGTGCTCTGGAGCATGGAGGAATGATATAAATCGTGCCTTACTGGATCAAAGCATAGTCCCTGTCTGTGTCTAGTCTACCAGCAGCAGTAGGAGTTGGTGCTTACAGGAAGCAGGTGGATCTCCTTGCGTTTCGCAGTCCGGTGTACTCTGCCAGCATCCACACTTCCTGCACTGAGTTTTATTAAAGGCTGCGTCCCTGGCTCTTGTCTTTTAGTGTCATTTTGTAGATGTGTACATCAGCTTGATTACCTTAAAATGTGCAGGTGTTCCTTCAGTAGCCTGTGGCAGAAAGTTCAAGAGGTTTCCTGTTCTCTGTGTAGTAAACTTTTGCTGTATTTGTTTTGAATGATCTAACAATTTCTGTGAGTGATTCCTAATTCCATTGTTGCAGTGTTTAGTGAGCAACGGTTCTGCATTCATTTAGTCATCAACATCTTAATTTCTTCTCTCCTGATTGGAAAATCAGTCTTCTCAATTTCTTCGAATAAGTTCAGCACTCCTTGGTGATTTCAGTTGCCCTTTCTGTCCCTTCTCTTGTTTTTTCTCCACAACTTTTTTTAGACAGAGAGACCACAACTGCACATAGTATTAGAATTAGGTGAACAGAGGATTTACACCGAAAAAACAATAGCAGAAGGCTTGTTCTCAGCACTTTTTTCTGGTGGTGTCCAACATTGTGTCGTCACTTGCAGCTGCCACCGCACATTGAGGTGATGGCTTCAGAAAACTCAGTGGCAGCCCTAGGATCACAAGCTGTAACTTCTGTCTCCAGTTAAAGCCAGACAGTGCATGAGGTACTACGCATGATGTTAAGGCATTTTAATCTTCCAGTGCCACCTGTTGAGAAAATTTGGTTATAAAAGGAAAGGAAAGAAAGAGTGAGAAATGTCCCTGGAGCCCTATTTGAAAGTGACAAAGAAGAATGCTTCTCTAGAAGAGGAATTGAAACCTTTCAAAGATTTCTGTAACGGGAGGAGTAATGTGTTACTGAAATGATTCTTGATGCAACAGGACTTTGAGAACAAATTCTGTGGCATTTGCCTTCCACTTTGTGGATTTAGGAAATCTGCAAAAAATCAGTCAGGGATCTTTTACAGGGTTGTTAATTTTTTCATGTCTGTGGTTTTGTTTGTCATGACTCAAAGTATATTATTCCATGCCAACAAGAATTGCAATCAGCCTATAGGGAAGGTGTCATGCTTCAGGATAGTATACAACAGTTCCTGTGTAACAGCTCCTCTTTTGAAGTTGGGCTGATAATTCAGAAGCCGCATATGTTTCCAGTGGAGGTACCATTTGGGCATCTTGAGTTTGGAAAGATCTGTAGTTACTGTCCATGTCACACACTTCCCTTGAGAGCTGTTTTCAGTGCTTTTTACATGTTCATACCAGAATGAAGAGTCCACATGAAAATGCAGATTTGATTTTTAATACCTGATCTGGACTATTCATGCTAATTGAAGTTCGTCTGCGTCTTTGAAGAGTGAAGGTTATGGTTACATGCCAGTATATCCGTAGAGCTTAATGGAGGGAAACAGAATCTAGTTGTTAGAATTTTTTGTCCCATTTTTTTCTGTGCCAGCGTTTAACCTATGCAATTTTCTTATGGGTTGCTAGGTGGTGAAATTGTTCAGAGAGTCTTCCATTGCCATAAAAATATTTTTCTGTGTATTTTCTATCTATTCATCTACTTATCTATATATCTATGTAGTAGTATTTAGAGGGAGACACTAGATGATCTTTAAGGTCCCTTCCAATGCAAGCTATTCTATGATTCCATTATTTTAATTTGCAAGGCTGTCATTTCAGCTTCTCTCCTTTGTCTTTGCACAAACACTGAAATATAAGATTGTGTTTTCCATCATTTTGTGGAGGGTGAAGAACTCTAAAAAGAAAAAAATACCTTGACCAGATTAAAATCATAACTAATGAAAAGTATTTCACTTCAGTCTGTAACTGTTTTAGACACTTTGCATTAATGAAAGAGCTGTTCTAAAGCAGCTACTTCTAGTCGCCGTAGTTTTTTTTGTTAATGCCTGTTGAATAACATTAACACTTTGAAAGTTGAACTAAAAACTCAAACATAAGGTTGAAGAGATGACAGTGTCCTTAGGTGAGAGCTATGTATTCTCACAAATACTGGTTTTCTAGTAGTTTTTCTGAAAGGTGCAGAGTGTTTCTCTAGGTTATTTTTTAGAGGAAAACATAAGGAAACATGTTTTTAAAATAACAGGCATTATTACTGGCTCAGTTGTTTTTTAGGTCTGTGGCTTGACAAACATGTCTACAGATCAGATTTAAAACTTTTCTTTCTCTCTAAGGCCACTCCATGCCCGAAAGAACCAAATAAAGAAATGATTAATGATGGAGCTTCTTGGACAATCATTAGCACAGACAAAGCAGAATATACATTTTATGAGGGGATGGGTCCGGTCCATGCTCCAGTGACACCTGTGCCTGTTGTAGAAAGTCTTCAAGTAAGTTTGTAGTTTGTTTTAATAAATTGTTTTATGTGAGATTATTTTTGTCATACTCATTTAATCTTCATGGTACCCTTGTGAAATACTGTAGGAAAACAGTCTTAATAGTTTTATAAATAATAAAATTACTTTGTTGTAATATTTTTCCTTTCCTACATTTCAGAATACACAAGCCTATCCCTCATAGAAATAATACTAATATTGGTGTATACAATTAGAATTTTATTTCTGAAAGTACTATGGTAGTGATATCCTTAGGACTTCTGTTTGTTTATTTAGAAATTGTTTTTGACTTTTGGCAATTATAGATTAAAGGAACCTTACAAAAAAAAAAAAACCCCAGCATTTGGCAGAAGAAAAGCTCCCCTAACACCTTTTCTGAAAGATTTTGCTCTCCATTTTCAAAGCCTTGTTGACATCTATTCTAAGTGACCACTATCAAAAACTTGGAAATTTCTTCATAGTATCACATTAATTGGCAGTATCTTTTAGATGTGTTACTTTAGTATACTTCAGTTGTGTAGATTGTGTCTGTGTTTTGGTTTTGTCCAGCTGATAGAAACAGTGCCATTTAAAGTTCTTATCTACATGTGACTTTTTTTGGTTGGCAGGGGTTTTTTGTTTGTTTGTTTTTTCCTGAGGAGAGAGTGTTTATTTTTATTAATACATATTTGGGGGGGATTTTCTTCTTTTTCTATTTGCTCCCTTTCCAGTTGAATGGTGGTGGAGATGTAGCAATGTTGGAACTTACAGGGCAGAACTTCACTCCAAATTTACGTGTCTGGTTTGGGGATGTGGAAGCTGAAACCATGTACAGGTACAATATTTTCTATTACTTTTATGGTGTTTATGTTCTGCTGGGTACTTTGAAGAGTGTATACTTGTGTACACACTCAAATGTACACTTTTCTGCACTGCAGAAGGGGGTCTGGGAATGCTGGTTGCCAGAGGCTCAGGATGAGTTAGCCATGAGTTAGCCTGGCAGCAGGGAGGCCAAACTGCGTCTGGCTGGTCAAAAGAGGTGACTGTCCCACTGCATTCAGCGTTTGGTGCAGCCTCACCACAGGCACTGTGTGCAGTTCTGGGCTCCCCAGTTTAAGAAGGATGTTCAGGTACTGGAACGTGTCCAGAGAAGGGCAGCAAAGCCGGTGATGGGCTGGAAGCCCCTAGGAGTTGCAGCTGAAGACCTTGGGCTTGTCTAGTTCAGAGAAAAGGAGGCTGAGAGGTGATCCCATTGCTCTCTGCAGCTTTCTGAGGAGGGGAAGTAGAGAGGGAGGTGCTGAGCTCTGCTTCCTGCCATCATGTGCCAGGACACATGGGAATGGTCCAAACCTGCACCAGGGAAGACTTAGACTGGACATTGGGCAACATTTCTTTACTGAGAAGGGGGTCAGACGCTAGAACAGGCTTCCTAGAAAGGTTGCTGATGCCCCGAGCCTCTCTGTGTTAAAGCAAAAAAAGGGCGTTGGGCCTTAATAATATGATTGTAACTTTTGGTCAGTCCTGAAGTGATCAGTGTGTGCACAAGTTGAATATTGTAGGTCCCTTCCAACTGAACTGTTCTGTTCTATTGTGTTCTTTCAACTTAAGTACATTGTGCTCAGTTGTCTCTTCTGTTTTTCAGATGTGCAGAGAGCATGCTTTGTGTTGTTCCAGACATTTCTGCGTTTCGAGAGGGTTGGAGGTGGGTCCGACAGCCAGTCCAGGTTCCAGTAACTTTGGTCCGTAACGATGGCATAATTTACTCCACCAGCCTTACCTTTACATACACGCCGGAACCAGGGCCACGGCCACACTGCAGTGCTGCTGGAGCAATCCTCAGAGCCAACTCCAGCCTCATGGCTTCCAGTGAAACAAACACAAACAGTGAGGGAAGTTACACAAGTGTCAGCACAAACCCCACCAATGTCACATCATCTACAGCAGCTGTAGTTTCCTAACTACTGTTGTTTGTCTGGACTTTAATTGACTTTTCGTGCTACATTCAAGAGAACTGAACCATTTTTGTGGTTTCATGGGAAAACACTTTTCCATTTTAGGTAATACGATTTGAACCTTGTTACCTGCAAGTGCTGATCTTAAAAACAGAAGCCACAATAAAAAAAAAGAAAAAAACCAACATCCGAAACATAAGAACTTTATTGAAAATCTATTTTTCAGCTGTGTTTTTTTTAGTGGGCAAGAAACAAAAATGTGGCTGGGATACATGTTGAGCAAACTAGAAAACATGAACACAACATAGTTTTTATGGACCAAGGAACTTGTATAAGCTTTAGTATAAAAGGTACATTTTCACCATACCTTTTTTGTATCACAACATATAGTACACTTTTGTTACCAAATAGTTTATATTTTTTTTTCCTCTGAGCTTTTGCTCTGAAGTATATTCAGGTTCCAAGCCTGACCATGCTTGTATAATCTAATTACCATACTCTTCCAGTTTTAAAAAAAATATATATTTTTGGTCTGTGGCTGGAACTGTTCCTTTTTTTAAACTGAAGTCTTGTGACTTTTTATGAACTGAAATTGTTTTTATTTCAGCAAGTAGAACCTTGTAAAGGCCAGCATATTTTTTTTAAGATTATATGAAGTCTGTGCAAAAGCTTTAAAAAATGCCTCTGCCTTGCCTGCAATACATGCAATGTATGTTAACTTTAGTGCTCTGTTTTCAGTCATTGTTAATACTTATTTCTGTTTTTCTTTTTTAAATATGTATTTATAGTGATAATTCATGAGGTTCTAACATTACATGAGTTTTTTTTCCTAAAAGTGGCATCTCAAGCAGTCATATTAATGATTGTTCATGTCACAGGCATACGTTGGTGTTTTTGAAGGGTTGTTACTGGGTTACTCCCCCTCCTCCTTGCTCAGTCGTATTACATCTGAAAATGTTTCAGAATCTGTTCAGGTTTTTCTGATCTTGTACATAATTTGTATTAAGTGTAAGTTAAATGTTTTATTTCAAAAGTGGAATGTTCCCAATAACTTCATTTGGCAGCATGTCTTCTGTCTTGTTGGCATGTAACTAAAGTACCCTGAGAAGTATATGCTACAAATGGGATTGGTAGGTGATGCCCTTCATCACTTGAGAATCACAACAAGCATGTTTTTCTTCATACTGTTCAGTAAATTAGGCCAGACTTTTGTGTAACACTTGTATTGAGAACGTGCTTTCATTGTGAAGTGATCATACAGTAATAACTAGAAGTAAATTTTATTACTTAGAAATGGGCAAATAGAAAATTATAAAAGCACTATGAAGATGTCAGCTCCTCCCATCCTTGTTTCCTGTGGGTTTCCCTTTCCCTGCCAACAGCTTGTGCAACATTCAAGTCTTCTCTCCAGCATAAATTCAAGGCTCATTTGCACTTTGACTTTGTTGGTTGTTGCATTTGTTTTTCATTTTGACTTTACCATGCTTTGTCCCTCCTTGTAGACCTGCCTGCTTCGTTTGTATTTGCAAGTATACCCCAGTAGTTCATTTGTAGTCACAGAGCTAGGCATAGACTTGTAGGACAAGTTCTGACAGTGTGATCTTCCTCTTTAAAAGCCAAAATACAAATTTCATGGTGTGTTCAGCCTTTTCTATGAAGCAAAAGTCACAACTGCTGTGTAAATGTGAACCTGTGGTTTCCTACAATGCTTTGCTTACAAGCGTACCTGTTGACCATTTTCATAGGGTTTTTATTTCTGACCACTTATTCCAGTTTCAACACCCACCACCATTTTAAGGCATCGTCTCTGCACCATATTTATGTACTCTGACGCTCCATTCTACACTTGTTTGCTTTAGTACTCCGTTGTATGTGTGACAATATGTTTAAAGGAAGAAATTGGTTATAAAGCATACTTAGCAAATAGTAAAATCAGTGCCACTATCCTCCTGAAATGTGCTTGTATTCTGCCACAGGCCTTCATACTGGTTACTCTGTATTACCAAACTCGTTCCCATGAATTGCGATGCTGGTTCCTAGCACTAGTGAATGCTGCCTCACCTCATCTCCATTTCAGTGACCAAGGGCAGGATTCATTGTGGCCTTATCTCTGTTTAATCTGTTTACTGGCATTTACTTGCAAATCTGTTTACCTTTGTATGTGCTGTAAAATTTTGGTTTATTGTGTTGTGGCAGAAGTCGTTTCACAGTGTTTTTTTAGAAGCACATAAATATCTTACAGTACAGCTTAGTTCAAGAGCCACAGATTTTCATCACTAATTAGACTGAGAATTAAAATAAGCAAGATACATATATCAGAGTTAGAGGGTATTCAAGAAACCATGATAGATAGACAGCAGGCAAACCATAACAAGCCTTTTAACCTTCAAAGACTATTTAAAATAGCTTTTCAGAACTTGACATGTGCTTTTATACTCATTATTTTAAATTTTTTACATATAAATGCAATACTTTTTATATTCAGTTTCTTTATGTGCAGTAATTTTGCCCAATAGATATAATATCCCTTGACTTGTAAAGTTTTAGCCTAATATCTGCTGTTCTACACACTACAGCCAAGTGGGTGAAAAAATAGCCTATTCTGCTTACGAGACCATTTTAAACCACATTTTTTCATTTGGCTTGTGGCTCTCTTGTTGCCAGTAGTTATTCTGTAGTACAGAAATGGTCTTCCAGGTCCTTACTGTTGTTAATATGTCCATTTGTTCAGATATATTATCTTCCTGAACTTTTTTTTCTGTGGGGTGGTATTGTTACATATATTGGCCTTGTGAACTGTTAATCAATTTTCATGATATTAACAATATCTCAAGATTTTGATAAAACTACTTATAGAATGTTTCAGTATGAAACTCTTATAACTGTTCAAGTCTAGCTGTTAAGTCTGCTGTTAATTCTGTATACATAGAATTGAGTCTGTGTTCAGAATGTTGTTGTAGTTCCAACTATAGGAAGAAAAAACAAAGTGAGTGCTCTAATTTAGCTATGCCTTTTCTTCTTTTCTGTTTGGAATGGCATTTCAGAATTCAACACTAGCGTAGTCTTTAATAATCTGCTGCTGATGTTTTTCGTAATTATTTGCCCTGAGGGCATCCCACAACTGTGTTAATAATGATATTCTGTACTTGTTTTCATTGCACAGACATAAAAGATCAGAATGGTTACCTGAAAAGACATTAATTCAAGACATAAGTTGATAAATTCCCCATATAGAAAATATTAATGCCAAATGAAACAAATTATCTTAAGCTACCCACTTGTGGATTAAATGACTCCATAGAGATGTCTATCTTGAAACTAAGATGCTCTTCAATTATTAACCATATTATTTACTTTTTTCAAAAGCAGCTGTGTTTATGAGTACTGAACAAGTGTGTATATTTTCCTGTGCCAGACTTTTGACTTTGTTTTCAAGCACTGTACTGTGGGATTGAGTGGCAGCTTTGTTAGAAAAAGAAGTATATTAGGGTTTCTACTTAACCCTTTTAGGACTGAACAATTTCTTCCCTTTAGAAGCTGTAATATAAATGAGCAGTTCTAACTTCGTAAACATTCTGTGTTCAGCACTGCATTTGCCCCATCTGGAGGTGCTATGCTAATGTCAGTTTTTTAAAATTCTGTAGCATGTGTATACATTCAGTCTTAAAAGGGTTATTTTTACAAACTGTGCACCTGTAAAGTTTCTTAGCAATAAACGTAGAAAAACGAGCAAGTTTTTACCATAATTTTGTAGAATTAATTGCTCAGTTCCATATTTCATCAAGAAAACGCCTGCAATATGGGCAGTTTTGAGGATTAAATAAAAGTGAAATGTAAACCACATAAAAGTGTTCTTGTCAAGTGTACTCTGTGTGTGTATGTGCATAAACTTACCGGGTTTCATTTTTTCCTACAAGGCTAAAGATAAAATGCCATGTTACTGTTCTGTGACAAACGTAATTGAACATCTGTATAATGATACAAAAGTACTTAAGGTTTGGACAGGTGTTGAAACTTGCCACATTTTGTTGGTTTTTTTTTTCAATGTTAACCAAGGAATATGGGTTTGGTTTTTGTTTGTTTTGTTTGTTGTTGTTTTTTTTTTTCCCCAAATGGAACAGTGAGGTCATCTATGGAACCAGAACAACACAAAAGAAGACCAGCCCTGGGAGTGAAAAGTCATCAGTACCATTGAGGCTATGCACACTGGACTCCACTTAAATAGGATATGGAATGTCCACCCAAAAATCTAAGTTGGTTTCATTATTGCTTGTATTATTGCTGAAGTTAGATAAGAAACTGTTTTTTAATAATGTGTAAAAAAAAAGTTTCACTTTTTTATATAATTTATTAAATAAGAAAAAATGAACTGTGTTTAATTGTTTAACTTTAGCAACTTCATTATTGCAACTAGTGCACCTGACTCCTTTTAATCCTGTTCTTAGTTGCAGACTGTCTGATATTTCAGTTGGTTGATAATTAGAGCCAGAATTTTAGCAAATTAGCTTATTTCTTGTTTTGACAGAATAGTAGGGCTGTAAGGAACTGCTAGAAATTACGCACTCTCACTTCACAAGCGTAAGTGACTCAGGCACTCCAAAGAAGTTTTTGAGGTGGGAAGTGGACATGGCAGAGACAGAATACAGAACAGCAGAAGCCTACCAGTACTAACTAGTTTTGTATTAAACTGACAGAACTACAAGTTTTTCTATAAGACTGTGAAGGGGCTAAAACTGGTTGTTAAGTAGGGGAGGCAAGAACAACAACAAAAACAACAAAAAAATCACTGGCTTTAAGGAAGGATTACAGATTTTTTAATTGAAACATCTGCAAAGGTGTTTGCCGTTAGGACACATAAAATAGTCTGAAACTAACAGCTGCGGAACTTGGTTTTTTGAAATAGGGACAGGATGGGCAGATTACGTCTCAAAATTACATACATAATATGTACCATTTCAGAACATTCAGAACTACCGAATTGGGTCAAGTAGTTGGCCTTTCACAGTGCCCTGTTTAATTGGAGTTGCATGCTTCTGAGCAGGCTAGAAAAAACTGTGTGCTCAGTTAGTGTCTCTGTAAAGGATGTTTATTTCTGACACCCAGTGTTAGGCCAAAAGCATGAGGAGTTAGAGCCCATGCTAGTTTAAAGTACTTTTGCATTGAATATCAACTTTAATGATGTATGCTAAAGAGAGAGAAGTTGAGGAGGTCTTGATTCTTTGTAGAAGCAAACTTGCAAGTTAACTGCTGAGAACAATCTGATAAAATCTTGAATTTGACATCTTTCAGGTTTTGCATCTCCTTCAAGTATGGAAAGGGATGGTTAAAAGTTGGATATTGTCTTTTCTGTGTGCTATTGTCTTTATATTGTAGTCTCAGTTCCCTTATTTTTCATGTGTACTTTTCCAGATCCTTAATTACATTTCAGTTTTTCTCAGAATGTGTAAATTTTGCTGCATAATTTAATTTAGGAGAGGAGTTGATGTTAAGTAAGGTGAACTCCAACTTTTGAGACTATGTGCTGCTATCTCTTGGTGCTGTTTCTACTGCTGGACTGGGGGGGTGGGGGAAGAAATGTTCATTTATTGTTTTTTACTGTTTTTTAAGCTGCTTGTAGGTACTTGGAGTGGAAGGTTCTACAGGCCTGGCCTTAATGATCTACAGGTCTTTAGTTGAGGGTGGCACAGTTGAGAACCATGTAAAGTTGTAAATTTTATGTTTGAATGTAGAAACCCTTTGCTTCTTACTTCTAATTATATTCTCTGTCATGTGGCCCCCTCATCTATGTTCATTGAAACCTTCAGTCTTCTCTTTTGTTCTATTTGCTGATTTGTTCACTGGGAAAAGTTGTCTATTTCCACCTCTGTGAATCCCAATGGGTGCGTTCACAGGCAAGATGGGATCTTGTGCTCTTGGAGCTACTTCTGTGCCCTACCACCATCTCCTCTTTCTGCTTTAGCTCCTCCTGAGTGACTTGACTTTGAAGCCTTTGGCATTTACAAGTAACTGATAGCAACTGCATTCATTTGTTCATTGCTGTACCAGTGCATTACAACATTTAAATAAATTGCCATCTGTTGGTCATCTTTTAGAGAAGGAAGGATTTTGAAACAGAAGTCTCAACCTTACGGACCATATTATCAGAATCCTTCCAAGAGCTTCATAGTTCTGGTTGGAGAATAACTTCAACAATTGTATAAAAGATAGAAACACAGATCTATACATACGATGTTTTCTGTCTTAAAATTGTATGTCTTAATAGCCAGCTGGTGACAAACACAAAATTAGTTCTTAAAATCTCCAAGTGGGTTTAATTCTGGTTTGATCCTAGGGGGTACTTTTTTTTTTCTTTTTTTTCTTTTTTTTCTTTTTTTTTCTTTTTTTGAGACAGTTTGTTATAGTGTTTCTTCTTGATTTTGATAATTCTAATAAAATTGTACATGATCTGTTTAAAGTCCAGCCAAGATATCTGCTGTGAAATGGGATGTGATCCTGAGATCCACATTGGTGGTGTCATTACACATGTAAAATGTAACAGCAGTGCCTTCTAACTTCATTGGTCTCTGTCCAAGTATCTGTGTGATGCTTCTGTATGTGCAGTCTAGTTGCAGATTTTAGTTCAGGGCTAACTATAAATACTTCCTTACATGCATAAGCATGTCTTATGCAGCACCATCCAGATACACACACATACAGAAAAAACCGAGACACAAATGGTTGGTTTGCATCTTGTTACCCCTATTTTACTTTGTTGCTGTTTGTCCTCTGTTAGGTGTCCTTCAAATTCCGTTTCATTTCTTTCACTGTCAACAATTTTTCTTTGTGGAAATTTGGAAAGGCAGTAGAGGAATCATAGTTGAACTTACTGCCTTAAAAAACGTAATTGGAAATTCTCCCAAAATGTGAGAGACTTAGCAACATTAGATTTTAGCAGGAAAGAAATCAACAGGTTAGGAAGTGGCATATCTGATTTTTAGTGTACTCATATCTTAGTCCTAAGGCAAAGTGTTCCTTTGCTTTGCCTTTGAAAGAAAGAATTTTAAATTTCTCATACTGTTTAGCATAATTCTGTGCAATTCCTGGTTTGCCAGATTCGGAAAACAAGCACTTCAGCATACAGACAGAGCAACTGCAGACTTGCACGTTGATGTCAGTGCAGTTTCTAACATAGCACCTGCTGCTTCTGAGGAGAGAAAGTGAGTGGTACCATTGTTCCTTACCCTGCTTAGCTTTTACAGGAGCTGCAGCCTGGTCATTCCCAGCATTGTGGTGAGGTGTACTGGCTAAGGTGGAACAGGCTGGCTGTCTGCAGGAATAAAAGCAGGATGCCTTAGGAAACCATACAAAGAAAAGGTGTTAAATCTTGCAGTGACCAAATAGACAACTAACACAACATTCTCAATAAAGGAGGAGTTTGGTTTATTTTTGTTCCACATTAAAATGTCTCGGGGCTGTGCTGTAGAGATTAGTCACCAGTTACTACAAATTCCAGAAGAGAGATCCAAGGAAATTAAACTATTCTTGAAGGACCTGATGTGGATTAATCTTTCTTTGGGCTTGTGTATCTGCCTTGACAGTCCTGCTGCTGCTCCATACTGCTTTTTACAGCGTTCCAGGGCTTAAGGAGCCCTCTGGTTTTGGACTGTGCTTGATATGGTGACCTCCAGTGTGAGACTGATGTTACATCATCTTCCCAGTTTCACACATTCAGAAAGCTTTGGGCTTCTAAATAAATTCTTTGGTAAACAGTTTTACCGTGGAGATTTAATAGACATGCAGATCAAACTATGGTCTGAAAAAATGGTTTATTCTTCATTTAATTTAGAAATAGTACTGATAAGGAAAATTCCTTATTTTGGGAGGATAAATGCAATTGGTGGATGTTTAGACTCTCAAATACACCTCTGCCTTTGACCAAGTGGTTCATTTTTCAGCTTAATAACAATTTTGTCCTTTTTACTCAAAGAAAAAAACCCTATAATATGATTTTTATTGTTGTTCCATATTTCTGCCTTCAGATACCTTGGCTCCTGAGCTGTCATGAGCCAAGTGTGTTTCAACCTAAAACTTATTATCTGGGTGTCTTTGTATGCTGGACATCTTCCAAATCCAGAGTTTGAAATAATAAATTTTTATAAAATTATTCTCTTGCACAACTTTTTGCTGTCAGCTTACACATAAACTTGTAGAAAATAGATACTGGCTACCAAGATAAATGTGTTAAATTAGAAAAGAAAGAATTCCATCTCTCACTGGATTTTAGGATGGTGAAACAATAAACTAGGCTTACTATCTACATGGGGTTGTTTTCACATCAAGGAGAAAACTTAAATATGCCATGCAGTCATAGCTTTTAAAAATGATACGTAGATCTTTTTTCAGCTACCTTGAGGGATACAGGTATGAAATACGGTAGACTTTTGCCATTCATCTGTTGGAATCTGAAAAACCTTTATTAATCAGTTGCACATTATATTACAGTCTAATTTATTTCACCTGTACTTGCATCCTGTTTTAACAAGTAAATCCTTTGCAGCTGGTAATATGAGAGCAAACACTAACGATGATATTTACCTTATTTTTCAGTTTATTCAGTATATGTGACTATGAAAACTTTCCAATCATACAGACATCTATATAGAGAGAGCGAGTCATATAGGACAAGAGGATGGGCTGTTTGTTAAAAAACCACACGTGAAACCCCTCTGTTGAGTACCAGATGTTGCCTTGATGGCCAGAACTTATAAATCATTTTGTTCTAAAACCTAGTGATGTAAAATGGGAAAAATTAAATAACAGGTGAATGATAATTACAATTCAACATACTGCTGGACTCTACCAGAACCAAGTTAAAAATTGTTGTTCTCTAGTGATTCATTAATTATCATTGATAAGTGGTCAGGGACTCAGATATAACATATCAAATAATATACAAGATATCTACCAAAAAAAATTAGGCATGTGCCCTATCCAAGTTGAAATCATCTTGAATTTACATAATCTTAACCAATTTGATGTGTTTTGCCAGGGTCAGAAAGAGCAAGTCTAAAAATAAAGGGGGGGGGGAAAGGGGAAAAGTAAAGTCTGGTCAAGATACTTACTCTGGATGGAAAGCTCAGTTGCGAGTAACATTCTTGTGTCTTACTGAAATAATAATTTCTCTAGAAATCTATGTTTTCCTTGTTTTTTCAACAAATAATAGTTTATAAGCATTGACAAGACACCAGACCAGAGAGGTGCTAATAGATCTAACCATTTAGTGAGTCCATCTTGCCTGGAGCAGAGCAAACTGAGGTTTAAATCCCTTTTCTGAGGCAGAAAAAAACTAAAACCTGATTCTCTTTCACCTTAAATCAGAATTTCTCTCTTGGGTAATAGGAGCTTTCTTCCTGCCAAAAAAAAAGATTAACTCTGACTGGCTTATCTCCATCAAAGTATTTTCTGTTGGGTAGTTTAATAGGAAAGCTCCTGAAGAACTCTAACTTCACTTAAATTTCCCTGACGTGTAAAATTCTTCAAGGAGTGAATTATATTCCTGAGATGGAGAAATATGAATTATTTGGTGTGCACAAATGAAAAGTCATATTAACTGAGGATGCTGAAAAAACATTGCGTTTAGCATTTTCAGGTCCTCAATAAAGATCTGGACATGGCAGACCTTAAGGAAAAATGCAATGGATAAGAGTGGATTTGTGTGTAAGGGAAACTGGGGACTACTGGACTTCAAGCTGTAGCTGCTGCCCAGAAAACCCCTGCTGTGGCAGTTGTCGGGTGAGGAATATGCCAGTGATGTGCTGGGTTTCTACTTGCTAAGGCACCTAAGTAAGTCAGGCTGGTAATCAGCTGAGTTTTGAAGGGAGAGATGCAGGAATCTCAGAGGCAAAGCTGAAAGTTCGTTAGAAAAGTGAAAGAACTGTTTCCTTGTAAATATACAAACCTTCCACTGCCTTACTACAGCAGTAAACCTATTGTCTTCTCGAAATGACATGAAAAATAATAATAAATGAAGCCTGAACTTTGACTGGTCCAATGGACTCTGAGCTTCTGTGGCCTTCCAAGCCCCACCCCCACCATAGATGTGTGTTTGGGGTCAGAATTAAGTCCTGATGGAAACATATGGAGTGGGATTCTGAGCAGATGGATTCGTGACTAGCAAGGACAAGTACTTGAAAATAAATATACCCCTTCTTCTTGGATACTCATAGAGGAGGGGAGTTGTACTTTATGGGTGTAATAGTTTACACTTTGACAGAATTTGCAAATGTAAGCTCAAGATGGTTTGCGGAGCTGCTGTTTGGGAATAAATGGGGTTAGATGGGACTGACCTAGACTGAGCTTGAAGCAGAACTAGCTAATAAACATATATGAGGTTTCCAGGTCATCATCAGCACCTCAGGTATTGTGTACCTTTATTTACACCATTTCTTGCAAGATCAAGCTATTCTGATTCGGTGGTATTGTGGGAGAGGACGGCGATTTTAAAGCTGCGCGGCTCTTGGGAGCGTCTCCCGGAGCCTGGACGGCCAGGCACCACTGCGGCTTTTCCAGATCAGGCACAACGGCAGCCCCGCCGTGCGTTTCCATGCCTCTGCTATTCTAAGTGAGGTGGTGCAGCATCTTTCAAATGGCAAGGCTCTGCCGCGAGGGCGTAAGTCTGTGCAGCCACGAGAGCCGTCAGCGACAGCAGCGCAAGAGCGGTCGCTGAAGGCGGCGGTGTCCGAGGAGCGGGCCGGCCCCTGCCTGCCCGCTTGGCTTTGCTTCTCCTGTCCCCAACCCGCAGCTGCTATTGCTGTGCTGTATAGCCCAGCAGTGCAGCGCTCAGACTGACAAATAAAAGCAGGTATGGTCTTCAAGTTAGTATTCCAAGGCAGTTTAATCTGACTGTGCTTGAAAGGGCCAGAGACCAAAGACGCCGCACAATGGGTGTGTATAGGATTTTCTACAGAGGCGGGCAGAGCTGAGGGGCCAATAAGCTGAGGTCTCAGGGGCGGCACAAAGGAGGGTCAGGGTGCAGGGACCAATGGGGACTGACTGAGGGAGTGGCTGAGGGAGGAGGACCAACGGGGTGTCGAGTGAAACAGAACTTTCCAGAACTGGGGTGTCAACCAGGGAATGACAAGCAGGAGACTGACAACTGGGCGATGAGGCCAGTGGGCCAACTGGGGTACAGGAATCAACCTAAATTACTAATGCGAGGTATCTTAGGACGAGGTTTTCTTCTCTCCCTAAGCAGGAGAGCACTGACTTGAATAGGGCTCATCCCACCAATGCACCTTCTGTTGCCCCTGTGGTGGGGGTGCACTGGCCTCCACGCTATTCCTTTCTGGACATTGCTGCTGCAGATGTAAACTACCTCATCCACTCACCCATGCCGAAAAACTTTAAATGTCTGCATTTTAGACTAATTTCCTCTCCAGCACAGATGGATTCTGTGTACTCAGTGGCCTGAAAATGCTCCTGCTTCACCAGGTGCTAAAAGTTTCAATCTCCTCTTGCCTTGCTGCCCAAACCTTCACCCTCCTTAATGATATGTATGTATATGCTGTCACTCCTTCTTTAAAATGTATTGCAGAGAGTGAAATCTAGAAGATATATCTGTGTCTCCTGATTTTCAGTGTCCCCCATGGGCTGCTCCTAACACGTAATTAGTTGTCACATTTCACCTTACCCCACAGAAAGAGCTGAAGGGCCCAAATGCAAGAAACCAAAATGTGCAAGAGGGTCCAACAATTGTGACCTGTAATTTGTCAGGGCATACATGGAAATCCTGAAATATTAATAAAATTAACCTTTTAAATTTGATGAAGCTGATCACAATGCATCAGGAGAAGCAATCAAAAATTGCTTTAGTTTCCTGGATATGAAAAAAACAGTAGTTTTGTTGGTGAGATACTCCCCAAGGAAAAGGGGAATTGCTGGAATTAGAGATAAGTCATAGCAGGTGAAAGAGGAAGATTCATGTTAAAGCTATGAAACGAAGTAGAGGGACCTCAAGCTAGATGTGAAATCTTGCAGTATTAAAAAAAGGGGGGAAAAAAAAAGTGGATGTAAAATTGCTTGACCATGTAACTAAAAAGCAGGTGTTCCCATGTGTCCCCCTTCAAAAGCCCTCCCGCCTGATACCTGCGATAAGTGATCACACAGGTGGAGAGACTCTCACAGACATAGCAAAGAGCTCAAAAGCACGAATAATGTTCCTCCAGAGAGCACCAAGGACAAATGTAAGTAAATAACAATTCTTGGCACACAAGTAGAGCCTGAAGTTGCACAGATGGCTACATTTGAGCCCACCGGCTCATGGAAATATCAAAGTTCTTCAGTTTGTTTTATGTGTTAGTAGATTAGAAAACATTATTCAAACTATATTTGGAGGAAGCACAGACACAACATGAATCAGATACAAAATTGCATTTTGGTAAGTTTATATTAATTTAGAGCCATGTTACTCTTGGTAGAGTTAGGAGAATAATTGAACCCTCAAGGCATTGTAGCCTAAGCAGACACATAAGTTTGAAAATTATTATCTAGCTAAGCCAGGTGCTAGCACTGAGGTGCACAGCAGACTGCTGCTGTCAGTCCTCAGAGTGAGGACACAGGAACTCTGTGGTGGAAAAGAGCTTTAGAAAAGTGAGCTGGAGGTGGGGCAGGAGCGGCTGTTCCCTTCTAGCAGAGAGTACTTTTTAACTTCATTCACAGGATGCCAGAGAAGAGCAGCCTGTTTCAGTTACTGGTAACTGTTAAAGACGAACACCGCAGTTTGGGGAAGGGTTTGGTTGTGGGTTTTTTTGGTTTATTGTTTAATTAATCCCTGGCTTCATTAGGTAGTTGTTTTTCTACTTACCTGACTGCAGCTGGTGTTTATGGTTTGTGAAGCCTTTGTCACTCCTACTCTGTCTGATGGAGTATCCTGTCCCTGGAGGCTGCCCCCCAGCATGGCAGTGGTAGCAGAGGTGGGTCCTGTGTTGCCTGGTGGACAAGAAGTGGAGGAGCAGCTCTCAGCAGGTCCCATGGACGTGCAGGGTGCTGGGCACTGGGCTTTGGGATGGAGGAGCACAGGTTGTGTTCTCAGCCCGTCAGCTGGACTAGAGCATAACAATACCTTGGCAGTGCAGTCTGAGCTCCTCAGGTGAGAGATGCCCAGCTCGTGCTGCTGCCAGCAGGTCTGTGTGCTGCGGCTTCTCCGTGGCCTGGGAGATCTTCATCTGGCTCCTGTGCTTGGGGCATGTGGCTGAGACCCTCAGCTGTGCCTGCCTGGTCTGAGGCAGAATCCCTGTCAGCTGCAAAACCCTACACAAGGTCTGTAGAATAAAGAAATTCATTCCGGTGTAGTTGTTTTCTCTTCAAATCTTCACTTTCCACCTTACCTAAAATGCATGCTTCTCTACCCAGAGTGAAGTTCAATTTTCCTTCCATCTTGCTTGGAGAAATCTTTCTCTGCCCCTTCCCCCATTATGTGCTCCTTCCCATACATGGCACATCTGCCTTTTATTTTGCTTTCAAGAGGACAATCCATAATTAAAATGTGTTTGCAATGATCTTCTCTCTCCACAGACCAAGATCGTGTGCTTTCATCCTCACTATGACTTTTTGTCCCCCACCACTTTACAAGGCCAAAATGTTTCCTGTTCACCTTCCCTACCATTCCTGACCCAGTCCTGTGTTTGGGCCCTGCAGGGCCACGCTTCAGCTGCAAGTGCATCAGATTCAGCTTTGACTTCAATCACCATCTTCCTAAATGCTCTTCTGTCAGACCTATTAATCTCTTACAGATCTCACAAAAGCAGTATGAGACAAAGCTGTGCACCTGCAGCTTGCTTGGTCTCCTGCTCCATCTCTACACAGCCTCTGCCATTGGAGGCTTCTTAGTCTTGGCCTCAGCATGTAGCAAAGAAAGTCTATACTATATTCTTTGAATTTCCATCAGTTTTACTTTTCCCTGGTTAAAAAAAATAAAGAAATAAATATGAAAGGAAAAAAATGCTTGAAAAATACCAGGAGATACAGAACTATGCCTGCCAGGCTTTTCAGGACTGTATTGTCTTGCCTCAGTCAGCTGACAGTATTTAAACAGGCTTCCTATTTAATATACACAAGGGCCCCGAGATATGTTTTCTGGATGCTTCCCCTAGATCTGCAATCTCAGAGAAGTAAAGGCTTTGATATTAGCAGAACTTTCTTCTTGTTAAAAATGCACTGTAAGAACCTGTCTGATAGCTTTAGTCTTACTTGCTTTAGTCGCCATTGATTTTTTTGTAACTTGTAACATGAGCACTGACCACATCTGGACAGCAAATACTAAAGCTCTTTTTCTTAAAGACACAGTCTCTTCCTAACCCTGTGATAACCTCTGTTGTTCCCCATAGGATGGCCAGAGGTACACTAAATCAGTTGTAGCGCCCTGGGAAGCTAGAATGGCCATGATGTTGGTTTTCCAAGGAAACAACAGCTGTGCCCTTGCTGATACAATGAATTCAATTCAGAGCCATAACTGTAGTGTTCTTTTTCCTACTTGCATGTGGCAGGACCATCTTTTGGGATGCCAACAGTACAAGCAACTCCAAAGACAGAGTGTCTTGGATGACATTACTATCCTAACATTCCTTTGTAATAACAGCAAGCCAGTCACAGCAGCACTGCCAGATGTCCCCATAGGGATATCGGCTGGGATTTGAGCCAGTTTCAGAGCAAGGAGCAGCTCTGGTTGCTCCACACCTGCCTTCAGTTTAGCTGTGAAATCCTGACGATCTCAGGTGTTAGAAGGCCCATAGCAGGTTTGCAGGAGTCATTGCAGAGTTCCTAGCTGGCTGGGCGGTTCTCTCTTGGGCACCGTCATCTGTTTAGCACAGTTGCCCCTGTGGTTTCACCTCTGTGTGTCATTCTTCACTTGGTCAGGAATGAGGCCTCTTAGCAGTTGCTAAATATTCTCAGAACAAGGCCCCGAGCCAATGTCCATTCAATAATAATAATAAAAAATTGTCTCTTACAGCAAGCAAAGAGCATGAGTAACCCCTTGTCTTTCCTGTGGATTTAGGTTCTGTACATGTGACTTTTCTTCATGCCTGTTTTGTACCTCTGGTGTTTGTAGGACTTTCACAGGACCTATGCAGGGATTTTTGTCTACTGTTTTAAATCAAACTTGGTATATGAGTTTCATTTCTTCATTATATCAGGAAATATTCTTTAAAATTTTAATAGCTGTCAAAATAGCAGGACATCAATTAACTGGTGTTTACCCCATAGGGGATGATTCCTGCTTGATGTTTACTACCAGCTGATGCTAATGAATATGTTTTGTTCTTGTCTCACTGTACAGTGGAACAACTGACATCTCACTAGCTCAAAATTAGCTTTTTGGACACAATTGGGAGTGGAAGCCAAGAAAACTCTTCACGAAATAGTTATCTGTGGAGATGCAGACAAATACCTCCTAGCAGGAATGAATTGCCATGAGGCAAGCAAAACAGGAGCTTTACAGTTCATGAACATTTCCTTTGCATTTTTATTCTTTAGGAGGTACCCAAGGCAGCCAAAGCATTGCAGAAGGAAAAATTTAAAAAGGTAATGCTAGAAGTAGAGTTTTTTATACACCACTGAGAAAGAAATTCCAGCATGTTAAAGACATGCTGTACTATGCTGGATGTAATCCATGAGAAAAGAGCGGGGATGGATAGTGCTGAAGCTGTTTAAACTTAAATTAATAATGTATATAGAAAAATTGACTGGAAAACTGTGGCCAGAGGGTGAGCAAACTTCTGACCTACATGCACACCTGAGTGAAGTGGTATTTGGTTGGTCCATGTTGTATTTGAAGTGGAAGAGCAAGACATTTTACAAACAAATAAAACCCAGCCAAAAGTCTAAACTTTCATTTTATACTCTCTACCACTCTGATGCTGTAATAAAAAGGCTACAGCCTCTGCTCTCACATAATCCTTTCTCAAAATCAAAACCATTAGGTTTTATCTTTCGGTACTTTTTTTTTGTGAATAGGCATCTTTTGCCACTAGGAACCCTCAGTTCAGCTCAACTTCCATTTCACTGTTGACTGATCCTGAAGTCATCTATTCCAGGCCACAGAAGCATTGTGATGAACAATGGTGAGTGTACTGGGGATGCACCATCCCTGGGCTCGGAGGCAGGAGGAGCAGGAGGGGATGCAGGAGCAGGTGGGATCACAGACAGGACCCCACCTTGCCAAGAAGGGCTTGGTGGTATTGGAAAAGAGGCCATGGCTTGTATAAGGGGGTGTAAACATTTCATGGCTGGAGTTCCAAATCCACATGCAGCTTTCCATTAAGAGCCTTAAGGCATTTTGTCTTGGCAACAGTGAAATAAGTACCTTTACTTTGACCCCTCACCAAATACTGTATTTAGCAGTATTATGAGGCATCAGCCTGAAAGCATGCCCTAATGATTGAGGTTGCAGGTAATAGTGACAGAAGTATCAAAGGAGGATCTGGGTGTTATTTAATGCTACACTTTTGTTTTCTGAACTAGTACATCCTGCTTGTTTGAGAGCCGGTGTTGGAGAGCCGACGCGTGAACTCAGACGCAGGATTGTAGGGAGTGATTGCAGAGCTGTTGTGTTGTGGGCAGGATATATTGCTTGGAGAAATGTGCTCCAGGAGTCTGTCAGCCACAGATGATAGGGGGAAATGAAGATGAGAGTGCTTTCTCGGAAAGTAAATCTGGGAAGGAAAATAAACCTGTCAAAGAGAAAAAAATCATCTAGCAATTGGTGGTGGTGGGAAAGTAACCTAGAGACTAAGAAGCACGCAGGACAAAAATCAGATGGTGTCATGCAACTGAAAGAGATAAGAGAAAGACAGAGGGGGGGGAAAACCCTGGGAGTTGGGAGAAAGGGAAAGAAGATAAAAACTTCAGAGATTTATGGGCATTATGCACCTGAAATTCATTGGTTTGCCATTTGTCTGCTACATCTGGATAACAGTTTGCTTTTGGGGACTGCTCATAGTAGGATAGGATTTTTCCCCACAACCCCTGTAAACTGCCGCTAAAATGAGTAGATTTCGTAGGCTCTTTTTATTTTGGTATGTTTATTCCACCTATATTTATTGCTGAAGATACCTTTTCAGTGACATCAGCATCTGAATTAAAGGCACTGGGGGGATGCCATGATTCTTTAACAATGAAAGGGCAACATTGGGACCCAGGAATGACTTCTGCAATGCACAGATCAGGAAAAATGGCATTAAGATGTAGAAAGGCTGAAATTTCCTGTGCTAGGAGACCAGGGCAGAAAAAGACAAAATGACTGGATTGCAATATTGCTTTTTAAAAGCTTAATTCCTACTTCTTGCTGAAATTTGGCATAGGGCTTGTGGCTTTGGGAGCTTGATCAAAAGAAATATTGTGTTGGTATAACAAGAAAATAGGTCCAAAGGGTGCAATGGAGGGGAAGAGTGACACACACACAGATGGGCCTTGGAGAAATGGCACATTTCAACCCTTCCCCAATTGTCTCCCAGCCACCACTCCTTCAGGATCTTCCCCTGCCTCTGTTATTTCATCATCTCCAAATTGTGCTCCCTGACAGTTCCGAGAGGGGAATCAATCAGGAACTCTGCTCCTTTCAGCCGCAGGTACTAGAGGCCACAGGGGGCTGCGATCTGATTAAGGCATTGTTGAAAATAGCTTTTGCCTTTCATCTGAAACCACTATCCTTGGACTCGATCAGTGAGAGCAGGTGATCTGTGCCTGTCCTGTTATGTCACTCTAGAGATGTTGGAGAAGCTACATTTACAAAAAGGAATTTGCTTTTGAAAGTGCACACAGAGCTGTGGCATGGGCTGTCCTGCAATACAGCACAAAGCCAGCAATAGTCACATCCAGCATGTTATTAGAATGTGAGGGGTTTTCTTACTTAACCAACAATTTTTAAACTATTATCTATAATAGATCCAGGCTTTCAAATGGTATAAAATACTTGACAAATATGTTTTCTGCTATTACAGTTCCACATAAATTCAGAAGCAGTTAAGTTTGTTCCTTCAATTTCAAAATACAGGGCAGGTTTGTAGAGGGTCTCAACCTGCATCCTTAAGTGAAATAAAATTTTCATTTTATTGCTATGAATTAAATCCCATAATTTAATTTGCTGGGTATTTGCAAAAGGTCAGATCAATGTCAGTAGTCTCAGCACCGTTCCAGGAGCAGTGCTACTTTATTAACAAGGCAGGCAAAACATTGTTTCTATTGATTGTGCATAAATAGTGTTTAGAATTTTTTTTTTAATTTCCTGTCTGTAGACAAGATGGATGAAAAAAAAGTAATAGCCAAAGTTGTGTCCTAAGTTGTTAGGGTAAACCCTTTTAGGCAATAACTGAGTGCAGAACATGGATCTGTGTGCTGGAACTCACAGTATACTTTTAATTTAAAATCATTCTGTAAAGAGATCAGATTTTCCTGATTAAAAACCTTGGGAGGGCTTATATTCAATATCCACATCTACATTCCACGCTGTGCTCAAATTTAATCTCTGTCTAATAACCAGGGTTTTTAATGATAGTGATTCATCTAGAAGATAGAAACATCTCCAACAGGATATTTTCACAAACCAAAATAAGTGACGTAACTTCTCCATCTGAGTTCCACAGAGCAAAGGACTAGACCTGAACACTCACCTTCACCTGTGTGCTGCACAGGAAAGACTGGATTCTGTTGCGGTGTGCTATGGCTAGGTTTCAGCCAGGCACTGCTGTCTCCCCCCCGCCCCTGCTATCTGGTTTCTCCCCCCGAGGGCTCTGTATTTCGCAATCCTGTACAAAGCCCGCCAAATTCAAACCCCTCACTCCTACCTCACAGGATGCTTGTACCCTCCCCTGCCCCCTCATGTTGGCATTTATGTAACTGTAACGCGCTGTGCCAGCGCTTCCCTGGCACGATCCTGGTGCCCGAATAAACCATCTGGGAAGCCCCTCTGTTTGTCTCTCCTTCCTCGGCGCACCCGTAACATCGGTGGGTTGGGTGAAACCCTGCCAGACCTTCGCCAGCCCTCCTGAGCCTTCGAAGCAGCCAGCCAGCCCCTGGAACCACGGGTGGACACCAGGTGCCCCTACCAACGGCATCGCAACAGATTCCTTGCTCAACAAAGCACCAATAATTACATCATTCAAAATTGTTTTACTCTGTGTTTAATCTGTTTACAAGTATATGTAGTTGGAGAAAATAGCTGCCCCAAAGTTTAGAAAAACTGTTTTCTGGCAAAGGCTTTCAGCCTGTGCTTGTTGTGTCTGCCCTTTCTGCCATTCTGCACCCAATGGCTTTATTTCTATGTTGGAGTGACTGTGAAGGTATTTGTGAAATGTGACTGCCATGGGCACCAACCTGTCTCTGCAGTCCTGCATCTGCTGTGAAATACCTCTTTGCTTTATCTCAAGCATTTATCCCTGTGCTTTCCAGTGTGGAAATTTCCACACGAGCTTTTGTGGCTTATCTAAGACCCCATCACTTGCATATGTGGGTGCTTTCAGCTGCACAGAAGAAAGCCATTTCTTTGTCCTTGTTCTTTGGGATTTATTTAAGTGAAAAATACATTAAATTATGTTAATTTATGCTATTGCCTGAGTGAAGAATGCATTCCACTCACAAGCTGACAATATTTATTTTAATTTTATTTAAAAAAAGAAAATATTTTACTTAAAAGCATTATTTTCCCATGGACACGCCCATTCTCTCCACCCCAGAATTCCCACGAGAGTGACACCAAAATTATCTCAACATGTATTAGCTCAGCTAAAATAATGTGAAAATGCACTACAAATATAACAGAAAGATTTTTGCTTATGAGGCATAGCTACTGAAGTGAAGACTGCATTACATATATTCATGTTTGAGGAGAATCTATTAGCATCTTGGAAATTTTAAGAGATGCATCTGAAAACTGAGCAAAGTTGTTGATGTAGAGGACACCAATTTTTGCAGTGGAATTTATGACAAATAGAGAACTTCTAAGGCTCTTCATAAAGTCCTTTGTCTTCAGAGCTCTCTTCCTCCTTTGTACTCTTGCAGGGAAAGTGATGTAACACTCAGACAGTGATAGCATCCATTTCCCATAAACTTCTCTCTGTGTTTACTGTCAGCTGAAGTGTTTCATTAACCCAGACTTAAACCGCGTTCAGCTGATGCCACAGTCACTTCCCAAGACCAGACAATTTGTCACTCATTGCCCATCCTGGTGCAGCTCAGGGGGGTGCAGAAGCAGACATGTGTGTGGATGAACATTTGGAGAGGGAAGCCCTTGTCGTCTTCCCTTCCTCTTCCTCACCAGCTTCTCCCCGTATTGTGGGGGGCTTCTGCTTGGCACAGCAGGTGAAGGTGGCTAGGAAGGCCATGCGGAAACGCTTGTTCATGAAGCAGTAAATGATGGGGTTCACGCAGGCAGAAGTGTAGGATAGCAGGTGGATGAAGGAGATGGGAGCCCCCGAGAGGCGTCGGTCTGCAGAAGCTGTGTCGAAGGCGCGCCAGGCGTTGACACTGAAGATGGGAGTCCAGCAAATGAAAAACAAAACCACTATCACCATGAGCATACGGATGACGAGTTTCTTGGCCATTAAGTTGGCAGAAGAGCTGTTGCTTCTCACCCTCTCTACTTTGTTGTGGCTCATAGCAGAGAGCTGTTGCAATGGTATTTTCCTTTTTCTTTTGGTTTTGTTGAGGTAACATCCATCTCCATCCTCATATTTGGCACTGCAGGTACTTACTCTTCTTTCTGTACATATAGAGTGCTGTTTAAATAGTTGGCAAAATATCTCTGAACAGTGAGTCAGAATAAAAAATGAAGAATGCAGTCTAAATCTAAATAAACAACATAATTCATAGCTGAACAGCTGCTGCAAAGAAAGCACTGGCCTGCTTCTGAGCCAGTCGTGTTATCAGCTGCTCTGAATCCACTGTCTCCCAGTATTCTCACATCTTATCTCTATACAAACTGATGCAAAAGGTGTAAGAACATTGCTTAGTCCAGTATGGACAGAATATAGTTTTCAAGGTTATATGCTTATATTTTAATTTGACAATTTTAATTGTGGCATTTACTGACAAAAGCGGTCCTCGTCCATGGCCAAAACAAAAAGACCTTGGTATTTCCATAATAAACAGATTAGAAATTTAATGTATTCTGCCCCAAGTCTTTGCAAACAAGCCATAGGTGAGGTTTATTTTCTAACAGCAGAATAAGTTTAATCAAGAGCAGCTGGCAAGTTCATGACATAACTGACCATAATGATCACCTTTGCAAATAAAAAGCTTTCCTTTTATTAGCCTCAAAATGACTGCTTGTATCTTCAACTGTAACTTTAAAAACCTCCTCCCAAACCTAAATGTATTGTTACCTCGTGAAGATTTTCTCTGGCTGGCATCAAATTTTATTCCTCTGTAGAGTTCCAGAGAAATGAGACCATAAGCAACCATCATTATAATCCCAGGAATAAGAAAGAGTGTGAGCAGCAGGAAAGTGTACCTAAGGAATCAAAAGACACACTGAGAACAGGGAATGGCACAAACCCAGAAAAACTCCTTTTTATACAACTGAGAACTGGGGAAGACAGGATTTCAATACTTGAATTTTTTCATGCCAGTACAAAGTATCATTTTGACACCTCTGGAAATTTGAAGCTTCCCACTTCTTGTCCTGCTTCCCCCAGAAATGTACAGCAGGAATAAGACTGTCATGGCTGCAAACCATCTTTCATTCCACCTATGCAGCCCAGAGGAGATGGGCATTCAAACAGTGGTTAATGGAGCAGGAGGTCTCTCTGCCCATAGTGGGACTCCAATCCGATGCTCATCTGTAACCAGATGAGCATCGGACGCCCTGTAGCTTCGGACAATGTAAAAACTGTCTTGCAGAAGCTAAATGAGCAGCTGCTGAATCTCAAAGGGGTCTCTGGTACATTAAAAATACTTTAATGGTTGGACTCAATGATCTTAGAGGTATTTTCCAACCTAAATTATTCTATTATTCTACGTCACAGAGATCTGACTTCCTGAGGGCAAAGACAAAGCAGCCGTAGCCTGGGTTTTCATCCCTGGACCCATGCAGAGCTCCTGAGGAGGGATCCCAGGACTGGCAATCTCTGGTAAAGGAAGCAGCTTTTACTTGGTTTCACATCTGCTACTCTCCTAGTCAGCTTCTCTGATGTGAGTACAAGCTGGGGAAATAATGATGTTTAAATGCATCCATAAGCCTGTGCCTCTTCTGATCCCTGTGACTTTGGTGCAAACTCAGTAACACACCTGGGAATCTGTAATGAGACCGCAGGGAAGAGAACTTTGTCCTGTACTCTTCCTCCTCATGCTGCCAAATACCTGAGACTACTGAAAGCATTAACACAATGCTACTCTCTTTGTGGATATACCATACCAAAATAGTGCAGACTTTAATCTTTTTCCCAGTTCCAACTGACCTTCAGTATCAAAAAACCTCACACTTTCTCGGTGCCAGTCAATGTTTAGTCAAACAGCAAGGACATCTTGTCTAAGAACTATTGCTGTTTGATAGTGCTGCTGTTTACTCTGCCTGGATGTGTAGGATTTGGAGCATGTCTTTCGCCTCTTCTCTCTGCCCCATTCTCCATAAGTGACCAAAAGGATGCAGTTCTCAAATAAGACATTTGCAGCCTCATATTCTACTTTTCTGCTACAGAGAATCTTCAAGCACATTAATGGGCAAGGCAGCACACAGAGGGGCATTTGTATGTGTCTGCATTTCTCAAAGATTAATCAAGGGTTTCTCTGAAAATGTTGAAGTTTACGTGTAAATGAGTGAAAGCAGTATTCCTACTAAAAATGACAGATTCTTTCTTTACAGAGACAGTTGGGGCTTAGCAGACCATGGTGTGAGAATCACTGCCACGTTGGGCAATCTTTCCTATGACAAGGGAAAAGTCATGCAAATGTCAAAATGTAAGCAGCTCAAAAATATGTTGAGGTTTTTTTACATTTGAAATAAGCATTTTTAGAGTGTAAACATTTGCTGAAGGTTAATACTTGATTTTCCATAGGCTTTTGCTACTGTGAAATCCTGTTTTCCAGCAGATAATTATGCATTTGCTAACAGCCAGTCACGTCTTACCAAGACTGTTGAATGATGTCGCTTGGCCAAAGGAGCCGACACATGTTTGCTGTGGTGTTGTTGTACTTGGTGAAAGGTACAAGTTTGCTGTAGATGGGGTACGGTGACATGATAGTAAAGGAGACACACCAGGTGGCAGCAATCACTCTCAAGGCGTGAGATTTTGTCTGCCAGACCCTGGACTGCAGCGGTTTGCAAATGGCACTGTATCTCTCCAAAGAGATGGCAACCAGGTTAAACGTAGAGACACTTACAGAGACACCTGTACATATAAAATAAAGGAAAGCGTGATTCTCTTGTTTTAAAGCTTATGTTACATTCAAATGGTCTTGCTAGCTTTCTGTATACACACAAAAATTTAAAAATATAGCAAAATATTTATAAGCAAAAGTACTTATAAAGACCATACTGATTAAGTCAGTGAAGAATGTGTGGGCAGTGGATCTGGGTCTCTAGACTCCTCCAGACTGATATTCCTGCTCTGTGCTTCTCTTACTCCAAAAGTCCAAGAAAAAATACACACTCTGCCAAACCATAAAATTCTGGTAACAGGGAAAGAAGACAATCTTACTCCTAATTATTTCCTTTGCTACTGTGGTTTATTCACTTCACTAACTGCACTGAAATTCAAACAAAGCATTTGAAATCAGTTAATTGCTCTCTTAACACAGATGTTCACAGTCCCTTTTCTATTGTTTTAACTTTTATGAGTGTCCTGCTTGACTCGTGATCTGATTTTCTCATTCAAGACAATTAAATCTATTACAACTTTTTAATTAGATTCTAATGGAGTTACAAAGAAGGAGAAATGAAGTCATGAAGCAGAATTTTTGTCCTTCGAGTATCCTTAATTTCTCCTGTTCCTATTTTATACAATATAATGCAGTGGTCTGTGTTTCTGTCATTGAGGCACCCAAGTTCATCACTGTAAAATTATAAATATTTCTTCTTAATTTTGCCACAAATTTTTCTTTCAGTGAATGAGCTTTTGTTTATCTTTGTGAATGTGGGTCAAACTATAAAATGCCAATATTGTTACAGTTTGCTTTACAGAAACCATCTGTAATTTAAAATTTATCTTTCTACACCTTAAAGTGAAAAATTGAGCATAGTTCATGCACGGGTTGTCAGTGTTTGTTTGTCAGGTGAAGCCTCTCTTACCTGAACCACTCGTGGGAAACAGCCACATTCCAACTCTTAAAATTAAACAGCTTCATAATGAGAAACTTTACATTTGGTCTATTTCACTGGACTTTTTAATAAAGTAATTTATACTGTGTGCAGTAAGAGGAAGATGACAATGCTTCAGTAATGTTTTATGGTATTTTTACCAGCAATTCATTATAATTGTTTAAACATGGCCTTTAGTTTTATTGGTTTTATCTACAAAAAGATGTTGATTTCCCATTCGCACACTTTAGGTGTGTACTTTCACATTACATCAAAGTTCTCAAGGGCATGGGTTGAAAGGGGACCTGAGGTTTCTGTAATCAACTAAGGGTCTCCCAAAGTGGTAAAAACTTTACATAATGCTCTCCTTCTTTTCTTTTCCTTCTTCTTTTTCTTTTTCTTGGATTTGTTTGCTTGGATTTTTTTTTGGTTAAGAAACAAGAAAATGCAGAGGAAATATTCAAAGTGAGACAAAAACCACTTACACATACATACACAACCTAAGCATTTTGAAACTCCTAGCTCCTGGCTCCACAACCAAAAGGAGTATGGCAAGGCATACAAGAGTGATGCTTTTTAAAGTCAGCCTCTAAAATCTATATCTGTGTTTTATGGTCTTCTGGTGAGCTCTGGTCACACCTGGTCTGTCTGCAAAGCGTATTTGCTCCAACTTCCAGCTCTGCAAATTACACTGACTTTGGCCTATTTCTTTTTTTTTTTTATGTATTACTGCTGCCAAAAATCTGTGGGCAAAATCTGCCCTTAGTAAGGGTGTACAAGCCCATCATTTCTGGTGGGTGATCTGAATGCTGATAACAATCTTGTCAGTGACGAGTAAGCAAGTGCATGTGCTGGGTTCCTTGTTAAACTTTGATCATGCGACATCTTCGTATCCAGCAAAACACTTCTGTACGTCATTAAAGTTAAATGTGTGCCTCTGTATTTTGCTGAATCAGACCAAGGACACCAGAACCATGAAGATTTTCACTACAAAGATGTTTTGTCATAATATTGGTAACTTTAATGGTGGATGGAAACAACCAGCTCTTTATAGGTCTTTAAATTCCTTCTCACATGTCTCATTAGTCAGTCTTCAAAACAGGTATAAACTTCCCAGACTTACCCATGAAATAAGTAGCAGTTTTGCAAACAGCACTTCCAAAAATAAAATCTTTTAGCAGGTTGGGAATGAGGGTGAAAGGCATACAGAAAAGGCAGAGCATCAGGTCGCTGACTGCTAGTGACAGCAAAAATGTGTTGGTGACTGTTCTCATCCGCTTGTTTCTTATCAGCACCGTAATCACCAGACTGTTCCCCAAAATGCTGAGCAGAAATATCAAACAATACAGCAGAATCCGAATTATCTGATGCAAATCTGAAAATTGTCACAAGAAAAGATCAGTTACAAGGTATTCAACTCAGATTAATATTATATATTTCAACCTTTAATCTAAAGGTAAAAGCCTTTCTGTATTAAATTTTATGAAGGTTTAGTCTTTACACCAATGCAAAATCAGTGAAAGTGCTGAAATTCTTAACGGTATTCTGATCTACCTAAATAGCATAGCATTAAACTACAATATATGCAATACAATGTACATATGGAGAATCAAATACAACTTCTTAAAGCATGTGCTTCTCATGCTGCTTACTGTGCACCACTTACTCACCATGGGAGATCCTCTTTTATGCAAAAGTAAGAGAAGATTAAGCAATCAAAAAATATTTTAATACATGCATTTTTTTTCAGCCTCAGAGTACTGTAATTTGATGTTAAATCACTTTCATACCTGATATCTGATCTGATCATTCCATTGATATTGAATTGAGTAAAAATCATGTTTCTCCAAGTCCTCAGCAGAGATATTTACATTTCGTGCCCCAAAGTGCTACTGTATTACTTTTCCATTATATCCAAATTTTGTCCTAGTTGAATTTTGAACTTGGAAAACTAGCACATACTAAATTTTTTGCTACCTGTTTCTAATACCAACTTAAAAGCAATCAGCTGATTTTGCACTCTCTCAGAGAAAATGCCTTGCATAGCTCTTTCTTCCTATAGTATCTCTATATTAATCTACAATTAAAACTACCTGAAAAAAATCAATTTTCCATACATACCTTTAGAAGGATAAGGTGTATCATCCACACAGAAAAAAGTGTTATTTTCCAAGATGATATCGCAGAGGAAATCAGTAATGTTGGTACCATTCCCAAGGAAGCTACTAGCATCAACTATTTCCATTCTTCAGTATCCACAGGTCAGCTTTGATGTAGAAGAAGGTGGGTTTGGAACTATCTGCCCATGCTTTCAGTAAACAAACACGTTTGTGAATGAAGCCTTCAGAAGAAATACAAGAGAGGCAGCTGCGCAAGGAGGCTGCTCTGACTCTCTGACAGGAGCACCCAGCACACAGCGTCCTGTTCTGGCTGCACAAGATTTATTCCGGGGGCACACAGGGCAGTTCAGGAAAGCAAAGCATGTGTGCACATACACACCCACATGTATGCACACGCACACACACACACACATAAACACACATTTTCCGTCTGGTACTTTTTAGATCCACCCTCTTCTGTTACTGCACTTCTGTTGGGATTATAAACAGGCTAGAAAAAGATTACAGCATTAACCCCTTGCAAGATTGCTTCTGCTCATGTCTCTGCAACATCTCTCAGAGTCAGCTTGTTGTGTCACAGCCTATGAGACCCAGTGAGTGATGAGAGTGATAAATCTGTCTCTCAACTAACAACATTTAAAATGGTAAGAGTTGCTTAATAAAAGGGCAGAGAAGAGAAAAGCATAGTGAAGATTTTGCATTCCTTACATGGAAATGATTCTTGTCTTCATATTTTTTAGAGTAAACTGAAGATAGGGTAGACTCAGAAAAATAAAAGCAGCTACATTTATCTCACTTGGTGAAGTGGTAGTTTCATACAAAAGTGCTGTACGTGCCTGATCCAAACCCTAGCAAGCCAATAGAAAAACTCACTAATTTCACTTAGTAGATCAAACCTTATGAAAGTATATTAGAATTGTCAGTTAATATAAGCAGAAGCCTATACGTTTCCTCTGTGCAAGAACTTGTATATATGACTTGAATACAAACTTGATAAAACTGATAATCTGTGGCACATTAGTTACACACCAGTGGAAAACATAAAGACCTTAATGGTTTAAAAGCTCTACTTTTTTAATATGTAAACATCATCCTCACTGGTGTTTTCACAAAGTCATGGGCTTTTAATCTCCAGTATATAGCTTGTTTATGGCCAGAAATGCAAATTAATATTAGAAATTAATCTCTACTATAACGGAATGAAAAATTAATTTCACATTTAAAACCTCTTTTACTTAAAAGCAGAGCAGTAACAGGTTCTTTATAACAAGTCCTGACCCCTCAAAGCTGATATACACAGACTGGAAAACCTGGGGTTTTTTTCCAGTCTTTCCAGCTTTGCTTTTTAGGATGAATAACAGGAATAGGTATGTAGGAAAGTAGATTAAAAAGTTACATTGAAAGTTCTAATTTCTCAATTATCCTTTGTACCTCTGGGAGTCCTGGATGCAGCTGGCCATCAGTGGTCCATACCACTGCACAGTCCCACTGACCACCTTGCTCTCAGGGTGTGAGATGCTGGCCAGGGCTGCAGGGCAGCGTGACTAACCCTGTAAAGCCAGTGCGGGTCTCTCATATGGGTCTCAAACATATGTGGGAGGGGGTGAAGGAGCAGCTTCCCCAGGACAGCAGGAGCCCCTCATTGAGCCCCAACCCAAGGGGTGGGCCCACTTCAGTGTCAAGACATACTTGCTAAGCACATGCAAGAGGAGGAAGCCAGCGAGGCCAGCAGCCATGGCTGGAGGCTTCATGGAGTTGGCAAAAAGGCAAACTGAAGCAGGCTGCACTGGACACAGCTCACTTTGTGTGCTGTGCAGACAGCAAAGGAGCCGAGAGCGCAGTGGCAGGACACAGCACGTGCAGCACAGGCCTGAAGAGTTGAGGGATAAATACGGAGCCATGACTAACTCTAGAAGGTACTAATTTCAACCAAATGCAAGTGCAGAATGTGTGAGGGAATGATATCCTGTGCAAATCCCAAAATCTGTGGAGCTACTGTTTAAAACAAACTGGACCACCTTGTTCACAGGCTCAGGACTCTGAATCTGTAAGGTGCAGCTTTCCTCTACAAATTTGTCCAGACCCCGCATCCAGAGATTTTTATCTGTAATTAGAGATCTCACCAATTTTCCTTCTCTGAAAGCCAGGCCTACAGACTGGCTCTCAATTCCAAGGGTTTAGTTCCCCTGGAGTTCTTTTCAAACATTGGCATCGCTGTTACACAATTTTTTTTCCCTGGCAACAACGCAGTTCTAAACAATAGATTGCACATCATGGTTAATAATTTTACTATTTCCTTTAGAAGTTCTAGATGAATGCCATCTGGTCCTGGCCTGAGCTCGATTCAGCATCTGCTGGTTAAATTGCCAGCGTAAATGAGGAAGAATTTGCTATGAACTCTTGGCTCCCCTTTTGGAGTGGATTTCTGCATGAAACATATCAAGATCAAAGAGTTTTGATTTTCAAGGCTTTTATTTTGCACAGACTTACTCAAATATACAGCCAATAGTCCTCATGTTTGGACAGTTCTGAGTTGCCTTTATAATATCATTTCTCTCCACTACATTAAGATAACTGCACAATAGATCACTCTCCATGCAGTTCATCTCATTGTCTCCCTGCAAGTTTCAGGAGAGAAAAAAAAAGGAGGTTTTAATGAAATGCTTGCTCATCACAGATGTAATTTTATTATTTAGGAGAAACAAAAACCTGAGTGTCTGTCCCACTTGAACTTAATCATGGGTTATTTAATAATAAAATTGGTTTCTAATTAAGAAATAATTTAGGTACCTTAATATGACTATGACTGTGTAGATAGTTTGGACAAAAGTATATAAAAATATTTTTCCCTATATTTGAAGGAGGCTTGCTAATCTATGATAACAAAACAATCTGCCTTTTTTTTCTTTTAATTCTAGTCTTAATCCTTTTCTGCCCTGTAATGTCATATACTGAACACACTGCCTTTGCAGCCAAAACAGTTGCTGTGCTGTCATTTCCTGCTATGTGTATGTATCTTTTCTCATCCAAAACTAAACCACGTCAGTTTACAGTTACCTCATTCTTTTTTCCTGAAGAATAATCTGCTCCGATTTTTCATTTGACAAAGATCTTTACTTAATTTAAATAGGAAGTCCACTTGTAAAATGATTAATTTGGAAAAGCATATCTTTATCTGGTCTCAAACTCACAAATAGTTTTAGGTCTGTTGCCAAGTTTTTTTTTGTCCTGACAAGTGAAATAAAGTAAATTAATTAGAAAAAACATATGTGGAAAGTCATGGTCTACTTCTGTTCTCACTTGCCACGTTTATGCTGGCATTAGGCCTCTGATTCAGTGGAGTTACTCACACAGGCACAAACTACAGGGAGATCAGGCCTCGGCCATACATTTGGAGAGCACACAAAATTCTCAGGAACACATTTATTGTAAACTTTTTCACGGTGATCTGAGCCTGAGTCCTATCAGTGTCTCACAGTAACTGCATTTAAACAATTTATTTCATACTGATCTGAACTCAACATCAGGATGAAATTTACTTCAGAGCACCTTGTTGTACTGTCGGTGATTTCTGAAATATCAAACACACACACAAGATCAAAGGCAAACAAGATGCACCTCCAGTGCTTCTGCAACGGTCATGTATTACAGGACATTGTTGCTTAATAAATCTCTGGAAGACTCCACAGGTCTTCAATGATGAAATTCTCTGTATTTAGGTCACGTGATTATTGAGACATATCTCAAGGTATCATTTAAATTTTTTGGGGCGACCACTTTTCATTCTCTTGAAGTGCCAATTCATAGTGTTTGAACTTCTTGAATGTTTACAGTACCATCTACCTGACCTACCTGTGAGATGCAATACAGCTGGTCCTGATGCCTTCATGGGCACCCAGGCAGCCCGTCCTACCACCTTCCGCAGAAAAGAGGAAATGGGACCTCCCAGGTGATGGCTGTGAGATGTACAGTGTTCAAGGCTCTCTGATGAATGGGATGAATAAAGCATATTGTCTCTGTAAATCCTCGGGTCCAATTTCATAACCATGGTCAAGTTTCTATGGGCTTCCAGGCTGAAAGGGATTTCTGCTCCAGAGATCTCTATGCAAGTGCTGTATACAATTTAGGGAAACTGCTTCAAAGAAATATGTGTAAATCGTTTGTCCAGTGTAACATGAGATTTCATAAAAATCCTTCTGACACCCTGTGACATTACTGAAGTCTCGGATGCGTCACTATCCACTCATTCCTCCCAAATGATTTCCCGTGCATGTTGGCACTTCTCAGCCTGTCACTGAGCTCAGCTGCATCTCCTCTCCCACACACCTGGCCCTCTAACTATTAAAAATTGAGGGCAGAAGTTACATCAAAGCTCTCTGAAAAACTAAAGCTGATCCTCTTCCTTTTGTGTCTTAGCATAACAGATACGTAAGTGCTATGAGGAATGAATACATACCCATGAAAAAGGAACATAGATATTTTTAAAAGGTGCTTGTTTCTTTTGCAGGCTATACATGATGTTGTACAGCTCTTTTTTTCCTTCACCCTGTGAATATTAATTTGCTAGAAAAAAACAGTTCAGGATTTAAGCTAGAGATGCAAGAAAATAGCCCTGCATACCCTTATCCTGTGGGTATATTATGTGCTAGAACCCTATGCCAAGTAACCTGCATCAACAGATGGCCCAAGAGACCACTTTTTTGGATTATATTAACACCATCAGGTGTTGGTACCATTAAAGTTCTCCTTTGAGCAATCTTTGCATATTAGACCAACATCAGTCAGTCAAAATCCATCACATGTTCTAAGGTACCTGTCATCTGAGATTTTCTGAGGTACAGTCATGGCACGGTTTGTAACAAACAGATAAAAGATCAGGGCTTGCCACCAGAAACAACCCCAGGAGGTTATAATGCCAGCAACAAAATGGTGTAACTCCTCTTGACAGTACTCACTGCTTAACAAAGCTCAAAACTGCAACATGCTGCTAAATAAACCCCCACCTGTAACTACTGAGAACTGTAGTCTTTTATTTTAAGATTCTAGTTAGGCACATAACAAAGAGCCACAACTATTTTACCACAAGAGATTTTCATTAGTATCTCACAGAGGTGTATTAAAGAAGTTAGTTATGTTAACTGCAGCATCTATGAATTTCAATTTAAAGATGAAAAAAACAAAGTGAAGTATTTGGCACAGGCCACTCAGGGAGAGTGGAAGAATTGGGAAAAGCAAGGAAGTCTTTTCACACTGCTGCTGTCTGATACTCTGCTCTCAAAAGAAGCCACGCTATCCTCATGACGTTAAGATCAAATGGATATCCACATTTCCACAGAATTAGATAAAGAGATGTTAGTTTCACGACACCAACTAAGTAATTTAGAGACTGGCTGTGCAATTAGCAGGGAGGAAATAGAGAAGGTCAGCTGATGTATTATTGGGTGAACTGGTACCAGCATGTCTGAAGCCAGGGCTTTAATTTAAGATTCCAAAGTTTGTGTGTCTTACTATGTACAGAGAGAAATTACTTTGTGTTCCATAACATCTCCTCTAACATCAACATTTTTAGAGGAGTATCAGTTTCTGTTGATGATAAATTCCCTTAAGGTAATACTACTGAAATTTATTCACTCACATCTGCATTCCCAAGAGTTATCTAATCCTTGTTTCAAGGGAACCCAAGATATGAGGAGCAAGAGAGGTATTATCTCTATTGGAGAAATACTGAAAATTACACTCACATAAAAAGAATAAATTTAATCAGCAACAGTCATTCTTTAAAGGTTCATTTTTTTACAAGAAACAAACTTCCTATGAGCAGTCATCTGATTTGACATAAATTTGCACAAGTCTGCACAAGAAATGGAACATACAATTTTATTATAGTTTGATAATTCTCTGTTATTCAGTAACTATGAGAGGCACATAGCCTCAGATTCTAAATGATAACTAACTGGCTAAACCTCTTCTCAGCAACTGAATTCTGAGTACGAATTTTAGTCATTTGAAACAATTCCAACCATGAAGCGAGGGTAAAGAATAAAAATTTGGAAGGCATTGCAAAATGTCTCTTCATTAGAAGACCTATCTACCATTACTACTGGTACAACACAGACAGCTACTGCAGTCTATAAACCCCTACCAGAAAAGCCCACAAGGAAAAAACACTCCTTGAAAGTACGAAAACAAAGTAGGGTTTTGATCTAATAAAAAGAAAAGCAAAGACTATGTGATGTCTAGGATTTTGTTGGTTTCCCATTGTTGTGATTTTGCATAGAAGGGTACTCAGCGAGATGACAGGTTCTCCCTCCACATTGTGGGCTTATATAATGAAAGTAAGATTTTAAGTTAGGCTCATGGCCTGTGTTTTGTTGTACACAATTAAGTATTTTATTGTGTGACTTTTTTTCTTTTACTGTGACAATCTCCAGGCCAGTTTTTTCAGTTAAATGGAACTCTGCTAGCTGGCAGTTTGTACCAATGATTGAACCCAGTAAGATGAGGTACAGGGAGACCTTCAGGAGCAAAGACAATTTAGCCCAGCTGAAGTTCTCTTCCAGGTCTTAATTTCTGGAATGTTTAGCTTTATTTGGAAATTAGCTAAATGCTCATTTTGGACTTCTTTGACAGGTATAACGCTGTCCAATAACTGTAGAAAGTTGTCATTTATCATTTTCTGAGAAACTGAGGGAGGCAGGTCAAATCCATAGTGACAAAAATTACTATATTTTATTTCAATTATTGTGCTAAGTTGTCCTGGAAGTATTTGATAGTGATTTCAAAACATTACTAAAATACTGAAAAGAATACTTTCCAGAGCTTCAGCACAGATGGGCTGTTAAATGATAGTACTGTTGGCCTTACTTGCCATGCTTTTGTCTATATAATCCTTAAGAAAACATATTTTGAGGAACAATTGCTGTAGTTAGTTTGGACTATTTGATCATGTTTATACAATATTACATAGTGCAGGGAGTTAATGTGACTGAAAATATGTAAGTTTTAAATTAATTTTCATTGTTTAGTCTTTGCTTACATTACAAAACCGTTTTAAATCTGCCAAGAAGTCTCAGCTCTCAAAAGAAGGGAGAAACAAAAGTCCAAGGACAAACTCTGCTCTGAATTCTCTACATGCATTTTTTGATTGTCAGATTCAGTCAGGCTGCTGTGGCCGGGGTTTATAAATCAAGCATATCAGAAGCTGCATCTCTGGGATGTAATCCTTGAATATAGAAAAGTTACATGCTACACTCTTGATTTTCCTTTAACAAATATTTGAAAATTTGCAGTAGACTAGTGTGTGTGCCTGAAGTGATTATCTCATATTTGCAATCTCATGCATTCTGGTTTGGCCCTCTCCGGAACCAGCTGCACTGGTGCTCAGTGTGCTTTGCACAGGAAAAGCAGTGCAAAACAGTCACGGCTCATACACAAATTGTGGCTACTGTGTCCCCTCTTGGATACCTTACTTCTTCCCAATGTTTTCCTTTTATTTTAATCCATTCATTTTGCAATCCTAAATGTGGGAAAAATTAATAAATTGAAGTAGGAAAGGTATTTCTGATGAGATAATGACAAAAGATCAGTAACAGTTAGTGTTTTGTTTTTACAGGCTTTGCTGACTGAAGTTCCTGGAGCAAGTAAAGGGTTTTTAAAATATTTTAAGCAATATACAAGAGAAATGCTCCCAGATTGTACTGTTACCCACTCTGGTTTCAAACCCAGTGGTACTTGAAGTATAATCTTGCTCAAACCATAATCAAACAGTGATTTTATCTCTTTAATTTCGATTTACATTTCAGTTAGAAAGTCAGAATTGTCAGCTGCAATTTTATACTTTGTAGAGACAGACCTCCCCAAAGTCTTCACTTAATCCTCAATGACTGCTCATGGAAGTTATTAGTAGTCAAATGGGAATGCTCTGTTAAAAAAACATGAAGCACTATTTCATTAGTTAAACTGAACCATTTCATACCAGAATATCTTGTTCACAAGACCTTACATAGAGAAGGCTGGAAATTTAAAATTGAATTCTGTGAGAAATATTCAAATAAATTCTAAAAAATCAGGTGGTGATATAAATTGATAATTAAATTTTAATTTTCTCTTTCAAGAGGAATAGATGATAGGTCATGTAGAATATTATCCAACCTAAAATAATTGGAAGCTTTTATTCTTGTGGTCTGACATGTACTAAAATATCCAAGGCCTTACAGATTTAATGCTGTTTGAGAAGAAACTGGCAGTACAAATTGATGGTTTTTGATGAAATCCAGCTTACTTATCGAGAAGGCAGTAAAATTAATTTCCCTTAATAGTACAGGGGAATGAGAAAAAAAACCCAGGATTTTTCCTTGCTTACACTTTTTCTGTCATCCTGACATGGTGGCTCATTTAGTTAGTGACATGATAACAACTTCTTCTATTCCTTCTTCAGTGCATCCTCATCAGTGCCTCTTTACCTATTTCCCATCCTATTTGTGTGTGGTTTCCTTCCTCCTTTAGGCCAACTTAACCAAAACTGTGAATTTGAAAATGGCACCTTAAGTCTGGTTCCTTCCAACTCAGGACATGCTATGACTCTATGATGATCTCACACTGTTATTTCCCTTTATGCCAATACATACGTTGGGGCACAAGCTTATGCGTCACACCTTTGATCTAAACTTTATTATGCTGTTTTTGCTATTAGCCTAATTTTGCCAAAATGAAAAGTCCTTCTGCTGTTGAATAACACCAATGAGGTAATTTAAGTCTGTATTTTAGGTTGATGCTATACATTATCCAGCAGAAATTCACCCTGCTCTATTCTCTGTGAGTGCAAGTCTTGATGCAGTTTCAGATAAAGACCAGGAAATTGTATCCACACTAGCTACTAGAGTGTATGCACGTATCTATTTAAGCTCAGAGCACATTTTATCCCATCTGCTCTGGAAAATGTGTCCTTTGCTAAACAGTGAGTAGGAATATTGGCCACAGGGGTCCTTCCTATGAAGAACAAAAGTGATAAATGATTAATTGCATTGCTATATGACTGCTTACTCATTAATGCCTTATAGTTTCATCTAGGCTAGACAGTTTTTGGTTTATCGGCTTCATACCTTGTCTCTTCACCTTCTTTTTTGCAATAAATACAAATTATTTCAACCCTTCCTAAGCCTTTTAGCACATTCACCTTTGTGAATGTTTTCTAGTTTTCCTTCCTGGTCTTTCTGGGAACTTGTTGCAATAGAGATTTTAGGATTCAAGCCTGTATCCTGCAATTAACAAAACTATACAATTTTTTAGGTACTACCTCTGTCCTTTTTTTGATTTAGCGAACTTGTTGTGCATTTGAAAGATTTCTTTACAGACCTCTAAACAGTGATGCAAAACAGAAAACCTAACTGCATTTTTATATTTAAAATTTTTGGTTTCAATGCGCAGAGCTTCATCTGAAATCAAATCATTTGGGTTTGTTTGTGATCCCTAGAGCTGCGTATAATATTTTGGTGTGATTTTCCCTTTAAGCAGATCCATATATTAATTTGTATGTTTTGGGTTACTGAAAGCAGGGCAGTCTCCTACTCGGTGGCTGGGAATCCAGCCTTCAGAGCTGTGCTTCACATATGCATGCTCTTCCATCTCACTGTTCCACTCTTTTTTGGATAATTTTTGAACATCATGTTACAATGAACTTATTTCCACAGTAAAAGCTTGATCATTTAGTTGTGTTTCGCACATGCACAACAATTCCTGTAACAGGCAGTATTAGTAATCAATGTTTCAAATAATTTTCTGCAATAATGTATTCTTGTATATAAACAGAGCAACAGTAGAAATTTAGAAATTAGGGCTCAGTTTTACATTTTGACTTAATCTCTTTTGAACTAACACAGGAAACTGCAAGTATTTCAACACAGGATTGTTTCAGCCCCCACCATGGCCTGAGATCTATCAGAGAAGATTCTATTCCATAGTTGGTGGTGATATTCAATCAGTGCCTGCTGCTCCCTATTGATGATATGCGGGATTCGTCTGTACAGGGAAAGGAAAGCACCATCACCGGAGACAAAACTAGGAGAAACTTACGAAGGTTCTGCTTTCTGCTTGCCATGTTCTGCTCATTCAGCATCTCCTTTTTGTGGCACAGCACAGCACAGCAGACATCAAGTTAAGAAAGCAGAAATCAAGGTAAAGAATATCTGAAAAATCCTTGTAATGGAAGTAAAAATCTCCATGACTGAAACTAGAGTATTCCTTTGAACAGTTACAGTAGCTGGTTAACCATAACTATTACAAAAACCCTTCAAGAGTTTCTAGCTCCTCTTGGTTTTTTCTTCACTTTTGAATCTTCTATTTGAAAATTTATCAAACAAGGAAATGAAACAACGGAATAACCCTTCATATGTAAAAAAAAAAAAAAAGACGAAGAAGGATTAATCATCCTTGTCATCAAATCTTAATCAGAAGAATAAAACGTACCCAAGAAGAGATCCTTGTTCTGCCACTGAAGTTTACAGTTCTAGCTCTTAATGATTAAGGAGAAGGCAGCTATGATCTAGACACTAAATAATGTATCCAAGGTAGTCTGCTGGTTGTTGAAGACTTGCAACACATACTGATATGACTGGGTAGTAAATTGTATATATTCCAGGCAGTGAACAAAAGTATAACAGACTATCTTAAAACATTTATTACATTTTCCACAGAAGACAAACTTCCCTACTGCAATAAGCATGATACAGCATCAAGAAGCTATTTCAGTGGACTAATGCTCAATATTGTGTAACAAACAAATAGAGAATCAGAAGGTTTGTTATTTTTCAAAAGTAGGTATAAAACATCAGCACACATATTAGAAAGGCTTGGGTTGGAAGGAACCTTAAAGATCATCTAGTTCCAATCCCCCCCTCCACTGGCAGACACTTTCTCTTAAGTCCGAGAAATCCTTCATTGGCACAATTATGTTTTAATGTACAGTAAGTGCACACACTGTATCTTCTGGTTGATTTTACCAACCAGAAGATACAGAATACTACTGCTAAAGCCAGTGTCACTTGACTAACAACAGAACACATGAAAAATGGACTAAATCTAATAACACTAGAAAAACCAGGGCCTTTGTGCATGTTAGTTTTGTTACATATCTGATAACTCACAGTGCCTGTTATGACTCAGAAATCCTACAAAAAAGTATCAGTAATAGATATTATGACCTGAGATACATGGTCCTCTCTAGGGAGGCTCACACCTATCTAAAGCCAAGGGTTGGTAGGAAATTACCTAAAATCAAGAACTGAAGCAATGTGAAACTCCTAAAACTAGACTGATAATCCTTGGCATCACTGATAGTCAAAGTCAAGCTCTCAAGTTCAGCCACCTATTAGAGAAAATATGTTACTTCTCATGAACAACAGTCTGCAGTAAAAGATATTTTCTGTTCTGATAAGTGCAGATACATCATCTAAGCCTCCTACATGCTTCAGATTGCATCAGTGATATTGGGGCAAAAAAAAAGTTCTCATTACTCCACAGGAACTGATTATTTTAAAGGAAGTGTTGAAACTTGTCAAAATAGACACTGTCATTGTTTGGGCAGTAATTTGAATAAAGTTTGAAAGTCAGAAGGGTGAGTCACCGACAGAACTTTTTTCTTGTGTCATACCTCTGTTATCAGCTCCACACAACATATCATGATTCTGACTGCACAAGGAAACCAGTGGATATTATAAAGGGGAGCTTGCAGGATTGGCCCATAACAGAGATTAAAGTTTAATATACATTTGTCTAATATAAAGAGTGAGCACACTGAATAAAAGACTGAATATGATGTTCTCTGAAAGTACCTGTTTGGATGAGAAATCTATTGGAACCTGACACTTTAGTTGACAGGTGAAGTTCTGATAATGGCTTGAAATGGAGGACTGCGGGTTATGGATTTTAAACCCTCACGAATTAAAATGATTCCAAGTGGAGAAAGAAGAAATTAAGTTTTGGACAGGAGTAGCTCTTTAGATGAAAAAAACACTAACCAACTACACAAAAAAACCAGTTTATCTGAGAGGGGATAAAAGTACCCTGTCTGAAAAAAGGTGGATTTGGAGGGTTTGGGGGTAAGGAAGGATGTGTGTGGCTTTTGTTTGAGTTTGTTGGCTTTTTTCCGCCAATATCTTATCCTCTTGTTTTGGCAGACTATAGAAAGTTATTGGGTTGGGTTGTTGTTGTTTTTTGGTTTGTTGTTGTTGTTGTGTTTTTTGGTTTTTGGGTTTTTTTTAAACCTGGGATTCTGTGGCACTTGGCTGATCTGGGACACAGCCATCCTTACACCTGACCCAGACTGCCACTAGGGTTTGCACATGCTGTCATCCTCCTGGTAGTGTCTCGTACCACAAAAAAAAAGGGAATAACTTAAGAGAGCTACACAATATTTATGATACATTATCAGGCTGAATGCAATAGCTCACCCTGGATAGCATTAACCTCCTTGGCTCTCAGGGTGCAAAGGAAAGGGGAGTGGCTCACCTACAGTAGTAAGTCCCAGTGACTGCATGCTTAGTCCTATTCTGCACCAAGCCTTGTTCCCTTTTACTGCCAGCACTGAGTGCATGGAGGCACCCAACCTCAGCACAGGTAAGGGGGCAGTGCTCCCACTCCAGCCCCTCTGCACCCCCGTACCCCTGGCAGAGAAAGCAGCTCTAGGAAGAGCCTTCAAGACTTGGCATTCCTCACAGCAACAGCATGAAAGGTGAAGGTGGGATCAGGGCAGCATGGATGTTGTGAATTGCTTAGGGGAAGAGTGCCGTGTGAGCATCTGACTGGAAGTGCTAGGATTTTGTTGGCTGCTGGGATTTTGTGATTGGGACTGTTGGGATTTTATTGACCTTGCTGGGATTTTGTTGACTTCATACAACACCACTGCCTCCTTCAATGATACCTGCAGACAGCCCTGTTTGATATTAGGTCAACTAACATATTACATGGAAAAAGCCAAGCTGACTGACTATGTAATTTTCACTTTCCATTGCCAAATTCTCATGGCAGATTAATAAAAGACTCCTGGGATACCAGTATCAAATACAGTTAAGTGAAGTAACTTGACACAAAACACAGTAAACAAAGGTATAACACCGTAGAGCACTGCAGCTGCAAATGGAGGAGGAAGACAAAGGGGAAGAGAATTGGTGTTCAAGGGTGTAAGACTGAGACACTGAGAGGGAAAGACCAACAACCCAGAACAGAAAAACTGTGACATCTGCACCAGACCTCCTGATAAAACCAACAAGCTGCCTCTGGTATGTGGTACTGGACATCATAAAACCACTCAATGCCGAATGTACTGCAGTTGCTTACTTGCAGTTTAAAAGTAAATCATAATGAAAAAGCCATAATTATCCAAAACTTATCACATGAACCAAGTTATACCAGTCACGTGGTACTAGGGGGATAGGCTAAAGCATTAGCTAGGATTTCTGCCAATGCCTGTTATTTAAGTGATATTTTTTAACAATGACCCTGTATTTCTCAAGCTGCTATGCAGTACACTCCTTCTAAGGAAACAAAACAGAAGCACACACTTAAGCATGAGATTTCTTAACTAGATATGGTAGGGATACACAAGAAGCTGTTAACAGCTCTCAGTAAGATTCTGTAGATTATCTCTTTATATTGCCCTACTTTTTATCTTGGGTTGGCATTTACAAGAAGTAAGTTTTCCTAACCATACTGGAGATGTAACTGACCAAAGGGAAACCTGGGGGAAGGAAACCAGGCTGGAAAAAGCCTAAAAAAACAGGGAATGAAGAGTGACAGATGTGCATATGCAGAGGGTTACAGAGGCAAACTTGGAGCAGAGGTGGTCAACTGCAGGAAATTACTCATCCACATGAGTAATGACATTAGTTTTTTGTCCTCTTTTCTTGACCTGTAGAGATCAGGATGGCTTTTGCAGACCTGCAAAGTCTTGTGCACTGCAGATGAAACTCACCTGATGTATCATTTCCCCATATTCCCCAGTAGCAGGGGGGGACACACTTCTAATCAGCACGGTGGTGTGTCATCTGTCCCACTCCACGACCTGCCATGTGGCCGAATGGGGTGCCTGCAGATCATAACATGGGAAGCAGCCAGAACCCGTGTTGTGCTACCAGTAGGAATGTACCCAGCCTCTGAGTCCTCACATATCAAGCAGCCCTGACAAATAACGTGCTCACCAAACACAGTGTAAGATTCCCATCCCTGTGACAGTCCACAGGTTCTCTCACAAACTGGAAAGGAAAATGCAGCCAAGGACTGTGCCAGGCACAGAGGGAGGGCTTTTTCTCACACTTGTAGCTGAAATGTAGAAGTCTGGACTTCAGCTATTGACCCGCAGAGCTTATGGTCGTGCTCCAGTTTTCTGCATGTGCTTTTCTTAGCAGGTGGAATTCAAATGATCCTTGTCAATTAAAAAACAAACAATCAACAAACAAAACAAACAAACAAACCAAAATGAGGAGAGGTACTCCCTTCATGGGAACATTTAGCAGACTTTTTTTTATGAACTAGCACAGAAAGCTATTACACTTAGTATGATTGTTCAGTTGGGAACGTAGACAAAAATCTCATTAACTCTCTCAGTACACAGGAAAAAAAAACCTGCTCACTGTTGCCCCTAACTTCATACAGGCATGTAAGAAAAGAACTGACAGAAAACCTGACGTAAATCAGAATAGACATTCAAGGCAGTAGTAGACAACTGGGCACTTGATTTCCCCATGTTCTCCACGAACTCAGAAGCAACCTCTCCTCAGTATCTTGATTAGCATAAGTTACTTTTTCAGGTTTCTCTACAGTTCATTAATGAACTTTATCTCTGATCTTCTATTACTATTCTTCTTTAAACTTCATTTTATTCAGAAATGCTCACAGGTAAGTCAAAACTGATTGCAGACAAATGAGTTCAGGTGCATTTTTATACCTATTATATGTAGCTGTTTTTTTGTATTGACGTAACTGATGACAGCTATCATTTCCTCCTATCTCTCACTCCCAACAGTGAAAAATTTACTCTTGGTGTTTCAGAATCTTGAAGCATTCTTTGTTTTACAGAGGTCATCCTCAGAACTGAAAATGTGTACTAATGCTTGACTTTGAAGGTCAATGATCAGCTTTTCCATGTTACCTTCTCTTTTAGCTGATTTATTAATCGTTATGGGACTTAAAAATGAGTATTTTGTAGTTTATTAAGTAAACGTTTGATTACATGGTTCTGTTACGGATGGACATAGGAATAAATTTTCCCAGAAGGGCTAAATAGGTTGAAGTTCCTTGCACGTTCATCACGCAGGTAGGTGCACACAGTGCCACGCACCTGCTCGGCTTAAATGAGGGCTGTGTCGGCTGCCGGTACTGAGCCGGAACTGATGCCTCACCACGCCGAGCAGCAAGGGTAAAATAGCCAAAAGTGCGATAAAACTTCGCATCAATACAGGCCGACTTGTATCCCTCGAGAAGCACACCGAAACGTGTCTTCGGGGTGGAGAAACCTGTCCATTAAAAAGTATCCCCAGGACTCTGGGCATGCCAGCAGCTGAATCGATACGCGGAAACCAGGACTCGCCATCTCTTTCCCTTCCTTCCAATCTTTCTGTGCTTACCCAGGAGGTCAGGGCATAATAATTTCCATGAGTTTTCTCGTAAAACTTTCTGATTGTTTGCGGACCCTCTGACTTGTGTCGTTCCTTTCGACCACGAGCATTTACGGCTCTTGGGGGCTTCCTCCCCCTTCAGGGCGGGGCGGCGGCGGGGGGGAACCTTTCAGCGCGGCGCCGCTTCCCGCCCGGACGCAGGCGCAGGACGGCGCCCGCTGCCGCCGTTGCCGGGTAACGCGGCGGTGCGGCGGCGAAGGCGGCCCGGCCGGGCGGGCGGGGGCCGCGATGCTGGACCCGGACCGCGGGCTGTCCCTCACCATCGCGAGGGTCGTGCAGCGGCTGCAGGGCTCCAGCCTCCACTCGCAGCTGGAGCGACAGGCCCGGGTGAGCCCTGACCTGCCGCTCTGCCCCCACGCACGCCTCCCTTCCGCGCTGCCCCTCCCCGGCGCTTTGTTCCCGGCCGTCGCTCCCGGCCCTTGTGGCCTCCGCGTGGGCCGAGGGTCCGGGGCCTCCCGGCACCACTCGTCCCCTCCCCATTTTCCTCTTTCTCCCGCTCCTCTCCCTCCTCGGCGGGGCCGGAGAGCGGTGTGTTTGGTTTCTAGACCCTTGTTTATTGTGTCTTCCCTTGGGACCCAAGGATTTCGCAGTGAATATGAAGACTATCCGTCTGAAATCTCACTGCTTCAAATATAGGTCCTGAAACGATTTGCTTTTTTAATCTTTAATTTGGAGTGCTTTAAATTCCGCTCACCCTCGCCCGCTCCCCTAGTGCCCCTGAGAAAAGGAGGATTTGGTGAAAGGAAGTGAAAAGAAACGGAAAAAACACGCGTGGAAGTACATTTGAGTAGCTGGAAAAACAATTGTTTTTTTTATATTTAATAACTGATCTGCACTTGAAGCCAGATTTTCATATTTCAGCTAGATTTAATTTAGGATGTTTCAGATTAAAATTGCATCAGTTTTCATGATCATAATAACCCAGTCATGGTGCTGTAAGAAATATTGTGCATTACTGAAATGTTTTGAGTTGGGCTTTATAAAATCTTGTGCTTTTGGTTTTGGAGTTTTTTTCCAAACATTGCTTAAAATGATACAGTTTTGTTTATTTATTTGTTTGTAATGTTTTAGATACAATGTCCATTATCTGCCTTAGTTTTGTTGTGTTTTTAACTAAAGCATGATTTCCTCTTTGAATGTCCCTAAAGCTTTCTATGACAAGTGACGTCACTGTCTGTGTTTTGTGGGTTTTTTGTTTGCTTTCTATTTAAATTTGGTCTCTAAATGCTTTTGTAAATGTTTTGCTTCTGTTGATAGGGCTTTCTAAATATTTGAGTAAGCAAACGTGCGTGACTTGAAGGGGGCTGGAATTACGGAAGAGTTTAGAGGCTGGATTCTGCTAATTGTTGGGAAATTGAGTATCCTAAATAGTCTGATATGAGGAGTGGAGAGTCAGACCTTGTCCCCAAAACAGGCAGTGAACAGGGCTCTCTTTAACAACTCTGTTACTGCTTACAACAAACCCGTATACACTCCCTTCCGCTGGCATTCTTTTATCCCTGTCTCTGGCAGGGCCTGATTTCACAGTCATTTGATACTCTGCATGTGTTTTTTGAGACAGGAGGAAGCCTGGTGTCCTCAGAACTTGGCAGGGTGTTTAGAAGCTGCTGGTGGGTGGCTGTTTGGTGGAGCCATTTCAGACAGGTGGACACTGAGGACGTGAGCAGTGCCCTCCCAAGGTGGTGTTTGGTGTCTGAAAGGGCAGTGAGGTGCCTGAATCCCTGCTGGACTCGCAGAGTACTGTTTTACAAATTCCTTGGAGAAGAAAAAAGAAGTGTTTATATAGGTCAGATGGTCATTCTAGTCTTATGAAGTGCTAAGGGGAAAGAAAAGAAACAGGGCAACAAATACTCAAGTTGATTCTTAGAGCTGTGTTTGAAGGGTTTATAGTAGAAGGTTAAATCAGAGCTACAGTTTAGTGTAGTGATCTGAAAGTTTGTAGATACATCAACGATGGGATTTCTCAATCAAATGAATTGTCTCTTGAAGATTGTAGTTTAAATTACTAGGGCCAAATGTACACTGTGTTTGTCAGGAATCTATGTGTTCTTGGTATAGAGAGGTTTTTTTATTGACCTTGCATGCATTTATGTACTTTCATGCACGGAAGAGTTGTTTTATTTATCCTGCGTGGACAGTCACGTTAGTGCCGTACCGGGCGGTTGCTAGGGCCCCTCGGTCAGTGGCTTGTCTCCTGTCCGTCCCTTAGCAGCTGTACAGAATTCTGAAGGTTTCCGAATTTTGCTTTGCTCTGTATTACATTAATGCTTGCTTTTCCTCCCGTTACATGGGGTATTGCTGGAGTTGCACAGTCAAATATGAAATCTTAGCCATTACTGTGCATCACACCTGAACTCAAGTTTATTGGTGGGATGTGATGGGGGTTTTTTTGTCTGCTGGTAAACAATGCTCAGTCTGCACCAGTTGTGATTTTGAAGGGTGATCTCTTTTTAGGGGATTTTAAGCTGTTTTGGGAGATGCACACTGAATTTTGAGAAGTCTTTTGAATCAGTGCATCAGGATGAAACTTACTTTTGTTTTGGGCATTTATACTGCAGTTACACTTCACAAATACTCTTCATCTCTTAGTGTAGAAAATGATGTTGCTGATACTTGTTCCTCAAAAATATTTACTGTCTGAAAATATTAGAGTCAAAATGGATCGTAAGGTCCATTATAATATTGCCCGAAATTTTGAGGGAACGTGTAGTCTCACAAACAGTATTTGAACTATTAACAAAAACTGTGTTTTGTAAATTCATCTCTTATTGTCTGGGAAGGAGGTGATGGTTTCATTGACGAGTTAATAGAATTTTGGGGAAAACACAGTATCTTGACGTTATTTGTGAGAGGTGATAGAGTAGCCCTGTGGTTATGAACTGATCAAAACAGTGCTTTGTGTGGCTGTCACTGGGAGCCTGAGCTGGTGTCAAGGGCTGTGATACACAGTCTCTTTGAAATAACTTTGGCATGGGCAACAAATGATTTGCTGTCACAGCTTGACCTCTGGGGATACCAAGATAATCACATGATTATCAAGTGATGAATGAATAAATAAATAAATGTTAGGTTGATTTGTGTAGGTTGAGTTTTGATATGTTGGCAATGTTATTGCAGTTAATAAGAGAGATTCCTGCAGGAAAGAGTGCTAATGTGCCTCTCATTTGCTTTGGAATTTCTTCTGAATGTATTTTATAGTGTGTTCAAAAGGAAAGAATAACAGTTACAAAGAGCCAAAATACTAGGAAGTAACTCTTCAACAGCTAGAATTGCTGCTGGGGTTAGTGGGGTAACAGAGGAGATATCTCATTTTCTGGGCACAACTTCGTATGCAAGTTTGTTATCAAATTTGTTTGGTTTTAACCTAATTTTTCCCTTCCCTTTCTGAATTGTAAATGTTTTTAAGGTAGAGATTACAGGTATTTAGAAAAACTAAAATGTGGACATCTTCAAGGACAAAATGCAGTTTTAAAACAAATTGTTTTGTGAAATCTTCTAATATTCTGCTTTAGGGAAAATCTGTGTCAGTGAACTGACAATAAAAATGAAACAATTCAGAGACATGAAGAAAATGCTGCCTTTTTTGCACATTTTCATTTGCAGCCAATTCAGAAACTTTGTTTTTCGTAATGTTAGAAGAAGTTGGGCTTTATTAATCAGTTAAGATTAATCAATCTTCATTTTTGTCTCATGCAAACCTCTAATAGAAATCGGTCTAACTCAGTTGCCCAGAACCTCTAGTGATCAGGGGCAGATAACAAGTAAAATAACACCAAATAAAACCAACCAACAAACACAAAAGCTTCAGTAGTTTATCCCTAAGGAACTTTTCTAAAACAGGAGGTGACAATAAAATGAAAGATAAAGGTTCTAAATATGTTTTAAATGGAACAAGAAAGACGGACAGTGCAAGTAGTGGCCCTGGCATTGTCTGCATAGCTGTTCTCAAATCTCTTTCTTGTAGGTATGTCTGGAATGGGACAGCCTGAGAGGAGACTTGTGAAAAAGCACAATAAGGGCTGCTAAAGTAGGCTAAAAGGGGAATATAGGTGTAAGAATGAGCCCTGATACCCCATCCCACCCCACTGTAGCAATTAAGTTTGGGAGGGAGAATAGACTGTAGGAGGTACCTGAAAGTATGAAGAAGGGTGGAGAGGAGATGCCATGATCAGCAGCACTGTCCCAAGGAGGCGAATCTGCCATCACTCTTTGAGCAGACCTGTGATAGAGCCAAAAGGGTTTAAGGACAATATTGAGCGAAGGTAGAGGTAAGGGTCTTCACAGGACTTCACATGGGGCAAAGGAGGAGAGCTCTTGCTTTGGGAGTACTGGGAACATTGGAACTGGACTAGTGCCTGGCTGTGCTTCCAAAGAGAGTGTATGTAAATAAACTCAGAATAATTTATGTGGAGGGAATGGTTTGCAAGACATCTTAGCATATTGTTTTCATGACATTTTTGCCATGAAAAGAAAGAGAAATTGATACTAACCTCAACTTCAATAAAAGATCAAATTAAGGAGGAGAATGTTTCTGTGCAATGTAGCATTTATTTAATAAGAATTAGCAAACAAATGTAGGCTCATGAGTCATCATAGATAATTAATGGTTCATTTTCATGCATTGTATTTGGCAAAGGATTTACTATCCCTGCTGATAGAGCTTGTACCTTTGTTTTAAGTGGTTCAGCAGTAATACTTGTATTACAGTGAATTTTAAATTGAATGCAGTTGAGTATGTGTTGATCAGATGATGGAGTTCAGAAGCAATGCAAGCTTGATTGGCAGAGTAGTACATTTTTATTAATGTGGATTTCGTTTTTTGCCTTGTGTGTGTACTTTGTTTTCAGCACTGATTTTATATGCAAATAAAACCTAGAAATATTATTAAACATTAAAATTACATCATTAAAATATATCCTCATATCTTGTAGCACAGCATAACATTTGAAGCTGTTTACTCCTATATGAAGCTGATTGAAGCTCTCTGTATCTTCTAGGTTATTTTTACTTGTCTAAGAAAGTTCACAATACTTTTTCCCTTATGTAGTTCATGTAGAAATGTGGAAGGGTTGGAAAACTGTCAGTGTAATCAGGTTTCACACTTACTGAAATTTGTTTAGTTAGGCTCAGAATGATTCTTCTTTCTGTTATGGAAATGTATAACCAAAACTAAAATCTCTCCCCAAAAGTTGCAGGGTTTTAAGCCTTTAGTAAGTGTTTATGTTGAAATTGTTGTGGTTGTGCTTGAAGTGGTTTTTACCAAGTCAGTTTGGTCCGGATAAAGTCCAATTATGGTAGAGTGGAGTACATAAGGAAAGGTGAATATTTACTAGCTTTCATTGAATTTACTTCTTCTAAAGATGGATTATATTTGGGGATTGTGTTTTATTGTAATTTGGGAAATAATAGCAATAAAACTGAAAAACATTATTCACTTGTGCAAAATCATAATGAACAGTAATAAAAGCTTTGAGAGGGTACATGTTTATCTAAACAAAAAAGACTTTGAAGATAAACTATGGTGGATAGCCTGTAAAAATATTTAGATTGTTTAAAGTTATTTGCAGAACTGTTAGCAGCAGGATAAAAATATGTGTTCACCTGATGCAGTTCCACATTTCAATACAGTTGGATCACTTCTCTGCAGTGTTTATTCTTGTTGAGAAAAGAAATAGTTGAACACAGGAGTTACGCTGGAACACTTTGTTCTGTCAAGCCTCCTCTTTGTAGTATGTTGCTGTTCCTCTGGTTATTTTCCTGTACTTCTTGGAGTGCTGTGGTTGATGGATCATCCCTTGTATGATGAATGCTGCTTCAGCATGGTGACTGAATTCCACTGTCAACTTTAGATGCTAATTTGCAAATAGGTTGATCTCTGTGTTCAGTTCCTCTGTGAATCAATTTACTGTTTCCACCAACCTTTTTATCTTACTGGTGTGCTATCCTTTTGCTTGCTTTCAGCCACATCAGTGTTGAGTGTCTGAGTTTTCTTCCATCTTGGCATCCAGGTAGAGAGAGTACATTTAGAATACTTTCAATGGTGACTGCCCAGATCTCAGCAGGATACCTTGCCAAAATCAAAGGCAGAGATGTACACCTGAGATTGCTAGTGGTATCTTAGCCACCTGCAAATTAGGCAAAATTTTGAAAGTCCACAAACTATCCTACTGTTCTGTACTGCTGAAGAGTGGGGGGTGCCTAGAAATGCTGTAATGATAGCTTGTTTTATGAAGGAATGTGGAAGAGACAGATGCTTCTGGATTCACAAGAAGCTGACCAAGACTGTAGGGGAACATAGACATCCAACACCTGGACCTTGGTGCCCTATCCATAAGATTATGCACAGTGCTAGTGCTACAGGGGAAAACTGTTAGGCATTAACTTTTATTAAAAATAATTTGTTATTTCTTGCTGAAATGTGCTACTTTCATCCCTGTTTCCTTTCAGGGCTCTGTATTGGCCTGACTAAGCCTCTGAATATTTGACTTTTTCCTGTTCTAGCTGTCACCCATTGGCTTTATGGATTGTTCCCCTATATTGCTCACTCTCTTATTGCCCTGCTTGTGATAGTCTCCTTGTAGTAACAGATACGATTTTTCTTATACAAGTGAGATACTCTGTCATCAAGATGTGTGTATTGAAATTGGTAGTTGTACCTGTTTGCTGTGTTTTGATCATTCAGGAAATTAATTCCATTCATGGGTACAAATCTCGTCAATGTGGGTTTTTTTTCCCAGTAAATCTTAGCCAGGCATTTCTATCTGTGTAAAGTTGTAGCTTTTTTTATATGAATAAAATTTCCCAACATATTTTTCATTCTACCAAAAAATCACTGGGGATGAAAATGCAAATGAGACTTAGTCAGTATGTTGTACCAAGCAGTTTAAAGCAAACCAACCCTATCTGAAATAGAAACACCTACATGTGTTTTCCAACGCAGAAATAAGATAGATCAGTTAATCCAAAGGAAAAACAATATTATGTAGGAGACCTGGACTAGTAATTTTGGAACATCAGCTCTGCTAAGTCCCCTTGATTCCTCAGTTTGGCTCCCATAAACACCTATATAAATTCCAAAGAGGTACCATACTGTTAAGTTACAGCACAACAGTTCTGAAGAGAGTTCCTTTCACTTATCAAAAGGAGTATTTTCCCTTGTTGTGTTAGACAGAGCTGGAGTATGGTCTCTGTTAGAGTCAGCTGCAGCCACTGCTTGCCACATTCTCAGGTATCCAATTTCTGATTTGAAAAGTAATCAGCAATCCAGTGGGCAATGAGCCCCAGTTTCTGTGACTCTCTTGTTCTGCTTAGCACTTAGGAATGTATTGATCGTAGTACAGAAGTAAACAAAAGGGAGAGTGTAAATGGGAGGAGGCTTTTGCAATTGAACTCTGAAGTGGCAAACGTGGAGACAAAAATGCCCCCATAATGTGGGGGGAACTTTCACATTTCTTATGTGAAGATTTGTCTCAGTAGGGCTTTTCTCAGCCAAGATAAGAAAAAGGACACAGGAAAGATGCTGAAGATAGATGTTTCGATAAATTAAAGATTAGCCTAAGAATATTGGCTGCAGCTGCAGCAGAGCTAGGAATAATGAAATAGAACTTGACAGAATAAATGGGCACGAAGAAGCGAAGGTAACCGGTGGAGGTTGATGCACTGACGTAACCCTTGGAGCAGATTTTCCCCAACATGCTGTCCTGTTTCCTTTTTGACTGCCTTTCTGCTGAATCCAGGAGAGTCACAGGATTTTATGTTCTGCAGCTGGGGAACAGGCTGTGTTGGGAACAGCAGTTTACAAGGAAGACCTCTGTTGGTCTTTTGACCTGACAGGGAAAATGAGAAGTAGTCTGTGGACTGAACTCCTTAATGCCTTCTAATGCAATATGCTGTGTCAATTTCCAGAATTTCCAGGAATCTCCAAAAAATCCCCTGTTGTTGTCAATAGGAGTGTCAGATATTCCTTAATAAGCCAAGAGCTCACAGATATGTGAACAGCAGAGAATTAAAATACTGTTCTGATTGCACTTCCATAATTTCCTGCACCATTTAGTGTCAAGATAATTAACCCACTTTTTAACAGATTGTACAGGAGCTTTCTTTTTTGTGTGATTTATCATCTATCAATGAGTTGTATTTATGAGGGAGTTTTTGCATATCTAAAAAGTGTACCAGGCCTGACAGGTAAAGGTCCTGACAAGGACCCCTTGGACCTTGAGATTAGAATTAGCCGTATTTAACTCAAAGCTGAACATTTACCAAAGGGTCCACAATACTTTGAGTAACAGTATGGCAAAATCTGCCCTGCTTGGTGTGTGTTACTTTATTTAAAATTCCTACAGATGCACAAAGTTGCTGCCTTGCAGCAGGAAAAACCCTCAGCCAGACAAACATTGTCCAAAAAGGATGTAGGACTTTCCATCAAAGTAGCTTCAGAAGGAATCCTTCATAAAATACTCCTTGAGGTTTTTGCATTAAAGGGTATTTTGTGAGCTGCTCAAGAATTCCCATAAAAATCTTTGTTTCCCTGACATTAGCAATGACCCTTTGTCAGCTTTTAGCATTGTGCTGAATAGAATACATGTTTGTCATTTGGCGTGAGAGTTATACAACTCACCACACCTCATGGTCTGTGCTTATGGTGACCTTCCTTTCTCAGAAGCATGATTACAGTCTCTTTGCTATTGCGGTCAAGGAACCAAACGTAAATGCCTTCCCTACCTGTAATGGCAAGGAGACTTGAAATAAGAGCAGAAATGCTGATGGTGTCATTCTCTGCATTATTGTCCATTCCTCTTGTCATCTGGGGAAAATGGAAAGGTTTCCTTAAAATTCTGCATTGTGAATTCACCTAGACCAACTTTTCCTATGCAGAAACACCCTTTTCTGTGTATAAACTGTAAGGCAAATTATAGGATTTTGGAATTTCAGTTGTGTGTCATGGACTTAAAGCATGTCATGCTGTCAGCAGTGCTGTTAGGACTGGCAAACTGCACGAGTTGGTGAAAGATTATATTTAATTGCAGGATAACTTACTGCAGTAGAATCAGTAGCTGATATGCCTCCAGCATATTGTTGAGTAGCTTTTGGTAAGAGATGTCTCACATTTCTATGTAGATGATATGGCCATATGCTTGTAACATATGCCTGGAGCTGTCATGGCAGGGGACTAAGTTGCACACAGATCTTTCGGTGTTATTTTCAAGTTAGCAGCCAGGGTTGTTATTTTCTTTCTAAACCTTTAGCTTTATCATCTGATATTAATCAGCTATTGCCACGTACCATGCTTAGGAGAATGCGTATTAGAAGGCACATCACAGAAACTTCTGAGTTTCTGCTTGTTGTCCTTTTGGAGCTTTGTGAGGTATTCTGCTCTAGCTCTGGCTGTAGGAGAAGGAGATGCTACAGCAGCTGGTCCTGCTGTAGCTGGAAAGTCTGCAGCACCATCTGTGTGGTGGTGTCGTCATGGTATGGTTGTAAAGCTGGCTGGTGCCTCATTATCTGTGTTGAGTGCATGTCATTACAAGAGGTCATATATACCCAGCAGTCACAGCTGCAGTGGGAAATGTTGGTGGTTTTTTTGGTTTGAAAATGGCATTTCTTATCTGAAAGAGGTGAACTGTGGGAGATTAAGTGAGAAATTATGCAATGTTTTCAGTTTTATTCTTTCAGGTGAAATACAGTGACTGGCTTCTAATTTTTTCCATGTGTACCTTATGACCAATTCCTTAATGGGTATAGTCTAGCATTTGTGCTAAATATGGGGGGGTATCTGCACAGATTGATAAACATACATGTTTATATGCATTCATTGCATACTCTGCTACCTTCTTCTCCTTCCCCACATCCACTTTTTAGCATTGATGTAAAAGGCAAAGACATTGAGTGAGAAGAAAGTTAACTGGTATTTTTGACTGTAATAGCCATTGCTCAAGGAAGGAGTTTGCTTTGTGTGTAACCTTAAGCATGTTTATTACTTACTTTTTAACTTAAATAATGTAATTTCTCTTTAGTGCTTGATGCTTATTTATTTATTTTTCATATTAGGTTAGCCTACACAAACCAGAAATTAAGTTGGAATCACTAAAAGAGGATATTAAGGATTTTCTGAAGACATCGGGTTTGTAATACTTCGTTGATACATCTGTGAATAGTATAGATTTATGTAAGAACATATGTGATATAAGTGATGAAAACAGTAGTTTGTGCAGCTTGGTGTCTTGTCACCAGCAGTAGCCAGAAGCAGACATTTCAGTGATTCCAGATTATTAAACCAGATAGAGAAAATTAAAAGGGAAAATGTTGCTGGATTCCATCTGCATTTTGAAAAACATACTGTGCAAAGAAGTGCTGATACCATTTTATAAGATAGTGGTGATTCTTTTGAAAGTTCTGAGTGAAATAAGAATTCAGTCACTTCTGAAAATGGAAATTAACTTTCATGGAGATACTCTTGAGAATTTAACACTTTAGTTAAATTTCCAATTTGCATTGGAAGTTGTAGCCTATGTAACTATAATGTGAGGATTTTATGATAAGTGATCTAAGATTTATAATCATCAGGAACACTGTGTCTATTAATATTAATTGTTGGTTTAATAAAATGATGGCTGTGAAAAAATAGAATGTAAGTTTTTTAACCAAAACTATGTTGTAATTATCTGAACAGCAGATGGACATTAAGGATATTCAGTCTTTATAAAGGTTTCAACTTCCAGTTTTCCTGTCTTAATTAGATTAAGGTTTCCTCGTCTCTTCCTGTCTGTCTGGTAGGTAGACATGAACTGAGACCAGGCATAAAACTCCAGTGGCTGCAAAGCAACCTCTGATTGATGTTCCATTAGTATTAATTCCTCAAATTGTTTTCTGGTTGTTTTCTTATTTTTACAGGTTGGGAAAAGAAGCTTCAGAATGCTGTTTATAGTGAACTCAATGTGTGAGTTTATTTTGTATTTTTACTTAATGAGTTCTACTCACATGATTTACTTTTGATCCATCTGTATGTGTATGGTGTTTTACTAGCATCTGCAGTATCTGTCATAGCAAGGGTACCTGCTTCATTTCTGGTTTTAAAATGCCATTATTTCTTTCTTCATCCTCGTGAAAATACTGGACTCAAATGCATTTTAAAGAATGAATGAGATAAATAGCACCACATTTTGTAGTTACTTCAGTATTTTCTGTTTTGCTTTACTTCCAAAGGTACCAAGGGTAATAATATAATTCTTGTGTAAATGAGGTAGTTGCTGCAAATGAGTTTTAATTGAGGTGTTTATCACAGCATTGCACATATTTGTTGCATTATTTATTTTTAAAAATCTTTAAGATATCGGATCTCTAGGCTTCCCAGGTCAGTGCTCATCGTGCTTGGGATATGATTATAAACACCGTAAAATTTGTCAAGTTTCCTTTTTATTATTGTTCAGCAAACTTTGGATTAGACTTCTGGGAAGCATAATTTTTTTTACATTCTGGCACAGTGGAAAGGTGAATTTTGTAACAGATACAGCCATAAGTGCAACTATAAAATAAGAAATGTGTATGCAAATCTACTTGTGCTAATTTAAATAAGCCTGTTAGAGTTACCAGTTTAGCACAATGTATATTTAATAGTATGAGGGACTTAATTCATCAAAATGCTTCTATCTGTTGGCAAGGATGCATCTTCATCATATCTTTCCAGGGAAAAATATTTACCTGTCTCTAGGGCTAATGCACGGAAATAAGCAGCAAAATAACAAAATTAGCCCTGGAAAATTGAAATTAACTATGAACACCATGATTTCATGAGCATTGTGGAAAAGCCAAGAAACAGCACTGCTGAATCTGTTAGTATTGATTCCATTTTACACACTGGGACAGAATAGTCCAGAACAAATTTGCAGCAAGTACAAGAATGACCGTATCAGTGAAAAATGGGAAGAAATTCGGGGAGGGTTTCCCAAAAACACATCATAGGAACTGATTGAATACATTCCAGCAAATGAAAATTTAGGCTAACTATTAGAGAAACTATGTGTAAATTTTCTTTCCTGAAGGACATTTGAGACACTTAAAACTAACTGGAGAAAATGTTTGGCAAAAACTCGTTGGAAATAACCTGCACTACTAAAAGATAAATTAGTAGTTTGGTTTGGTTTTTAATTTTTGTTCCAGCTCTTGTATTTTGGCATAACACAATTTATGAGTGGATATTCAACTTTTCTTAAGTCAGCACCTCAAAGTTCTAATTACTTTGGGCATGTACATGTTCACTATTGATTTTTAAAAGGATATCCTCAAAAAA
>VYZT01007772.1:0-14735 GCA_013400735.1 Pomatostomus ruficeps | reverse complement strand
CCTGATTTTAGTGCCCAAATCCCGGTGCCAGCTGAGGGTTCCATGGATGAGTTTGGATCTCCTTTGGCAAATCCTCCCCCTCTGAAATTTCAGTTACCTGAAATTTCTTTGGATTTTTTCATTACCGTGATTTTTATTTCCTGTCTTCTCTTTTTCTTTTTTTTTTTTTTTAATTTATTTTCCCATTTTTCCCTTTTCTTTTTCCCTTTTCCTTCATTTTTTCGTTGTTTAATTTTTCTTCCTTTCATTTCCTTGTTGGTTTTTTTTCCGTATTTTTTTAGTTTTTCATTTTTTAATTTTCTTTTTTTTTTCCTTCTTTTTCCTTCTTGCCTTTCTTCTTCCTTTTTCCTTCTTCTTTTTCTCTTCTTTCTTTTTTCTTTCTTTTCTTTTTTACTTTTTCTTGCTTTTTTTTCTTTTTACTTTCTTTTTTCTTTATTTCTTTCTTTTCCCTTCCTTCTTTTTACTTTCTCTTTTCCTTTTTTCCTTTCCCTTTTTTCCTTTTTTTTCATTTTTTTCCCTTTTTCCCCTTCCACATTCACTCCGTCCTCCCCAGAGCAATTTTAACCCATTTCAAATCCCCCAAAAATTCCAGAAAACACCTTCCTTGGAGGTGCTGCTGATCCTCGGGACACGAGGACCATCAGATTTAGGGAACACCTGTGCACCTTTTCCTTTATCAGGACATTTTTGGGATCCATCCCATTTTTTTGGGAATCGCTCTGACCCCAAACCTCCATTTCCAGCCCCGTTAAAACCCTCAAATCGCATTTTTAACCCCAAAAGGGACTTTTTTTCTTTTCCCCATCACCGCCCCGGTGTCAAATCCCCCGATTTGGGGACTCCACGCTCCTGCCGTGGCCTTGGAATCGCTTTGGAACGGGGCAGTAACTCCCGGTGCCCATCCTGAGGTGTCTCTTCCCGGGATTTCTGGGATTTTCTCGGCCCCGGGAGCCGCCGCAGAGGGAATTTCGCGGCCTCTCCCTCGCGCTCCGGCTCTTGGCACCCGGCGCTGCCTTTGTTTGTACCTTTCCAGCGCTGTGACAATGAGCGCGGGGCCGGCCAGGGGTTACTGTGACACTCCAAGGGGAAAAAAAAAAAAAAAAAAATTCCTTGGCTTTTGTTTTCCAGAGGTTCTTGGGTTGCTTTTATCTCCAGCAAATATCCATAAATCCTGCCGGGGCTCCCCGTGCCCGGGGCCGTCTGGCGGACGCGGCCGCGGGAGCAAATCCTGCCTGGGCTCCCGCTCCGTTCGAATCCCAGGAATGTGTGTCCTGCAGGATTCGGGGCAGGGAATTGATCGGGAGCCGGGCTTTGGGTCGTCCAGGAGTTTTCTCCAGGTTGCCGGGAGCGTGGCACGTTCCCCGCCGGAGTTTCTGGCTCCAGGCTTTTGTTCCGTGCAAATGCCAAGTTCCTGGAACGGTTTGGATCCACCAAAAAAAGGGGAACAGGTTCAAATAAATCTGGGATTTTCTCCGGAGGAGGAGGTTCGTGGAAGGGGGAGAGGGGCTGGCCGTGCTCCCAGGCAGACCTGGCGCGAGTGGGAATGTCAAATCCTCCTCTCTTCCCGTGGAATCATGGAATGGTTTGGGTGGGAAGGGACCTTGAAGAACCTGGTTCTGTCCCATTCCTCACCTTCCACAATCCCAGGGTGCTCCAAGCCCCGTCCAGCCTGGCCTGGGACACTCCCAGCGATCCAGGGGCACTTCTTTGGGAAACCTCTTCCAGGAGCTGGGAAAGGGTTTGGAGCCCCAGGAGTGGCTGAGGGAGCTGGGAAGGGGCTGGAGAATCCCTGAGGGAGCTGGGAAGGGGCTGGAGAATCCATGAAGGAGCTGGGAGAGGGCTGGAGAATTCCTGAGGGAGCTGGGAAAGGGGCTGGAGAATTCCTGAGGGAGCTGGGAAAGGGCTGGAGAATTCCTGAGGGAGCTGAGAAGGGGTTGGAGAATCCCTGAGGGAGCTGGGAAAGGGGATGGAGAATCCCTGAGGGAGCTGGGAAAGGGCTGGAGAATTCCTGAGGGAGCTGAGAAGGGGTTGGAGAATCCCTGAGGGAGCTGGGAAAGGGGATGGAGAATCCCTGAGGGAGCTGGGAAAGGGCTGGAGAATTCCTGAGGGAGCTGAGAAGGGGTTGGAGAATCCCTGAGGGAGCTGGGAAAGGGGATGGAGAATCCCTGAGGGAGCTGGGAAAGGGCTGGAGAATTCCTGAGGGAGCTGAGAAGGGGTTGGAGAATCCCTGAGGGAGCTGGGAAAGGGGATGGAGAATCCCTGAGGGAGCTGGGAAAGGGCTGGAGAATTCCTGAGGGAGCTGAGAAGGGGTTGGAGAATCCCTGAGGGAGCTGGGAAAGGGGATGGAGAATCCCTGAGGGAGCTGGGAAAGGGCTGGAGAATTCCTGAGGGAGCTGAGAAGGGGTTGGAGAATCCCTGAGGGAGCTGGGAAAGGGGATGGAGAATCCCTGAGGGAGCTGGGAAAGGGCTGGAGAATTCCTGAGGGAGCTGAGAAGGGGTTGGAGAATCCCTGAGGGAGCTGGGAAAGGGGATGGAGAATCCCTGAGGGAGCTGGGAAAGGGCTGGAGAATTCCTGAGGGAGCTGAGAAGGGGCTGGAGAATTCCTGAGGGAGCTGAGAAGGGGCTGGAGAATTCCTGAGGGAGCTGGGAAAGGGGCTCAGCCTGGAGCAAAGGGGGATCCACAGGGATCCTTTTCCCTCTCTGGAATTCCCTGACAGGAGGGGGCAGCCAGGCAGGGATTTGGGATTTTATCCCAGGGCACAGGGACAGGAGGAGAGGGAACGGCCTCGGGCTGGGCCAGGGGAGGCTCAGGGTGGAAATTGGGAAAATTCCTTCCTGGAAAGGGCCTGTTCAGGGAAAAGGTGGAATCCCCATCCATGCAGGGATTTAAAGCCCTGTGGATGTGGCCCTTGGGGACACGGGCCAGTGGTGGCCTCATCACCCACCCTTCCCAAATCCCCGTCCCCCGGGACCATCCAAGGTGCTCTCCCTTCTCCCAAGGATTTATTCCATATTTTAGTTTGTGTTTGTCCCCCTGTGCCACCCCTCCCGGGGGACGCTCCGGTGGCTCCTCCTTCACCCCGAGCGCCTCAAGGACCTTCAGGCCACCTCCAGCGGGTCCTGCTGCCCCTAACGAGCAATCGAGAAGCCTTTAATTAACAAAACCACATTTCTGGAAGCAGAAGAAGGTCACGGAGCCGCGCCGGACCACCCGCGGCTTCCCGCGTCCCGCAGGTGTTCGGCTCCTCGGAGCGGAGGAGACCCAATCCTTTTGTTTCCAATAAAAAAAAAGAAAGAAACCCCGGCGGAGAAGCAGCTCCAGGGCCGGAGCTGCCTCCCGCAAAGCCGGGGCCGGGGCCGCGCCGTGCGCTTTGTGTTTACAGTGGAGCTTAAAGAAATAAGCATCGGTTACATAGGGGGGAAAAACGAGACCGCGCTCAAATTGGACCCCAAGGGCAAGGCTGGCCGAGAAACAATGGATCTGGCTAAACAAAACCTCCGAGGGGAAAAGGAGGAAGTCATCGGGAAAAAAAAAAAAAAGCGGGGGGATGTATTAGTTTAGTTTCTTCAACACAAAAAAAAAAAAAAAGAAAAAAGAGAGGGAGGCATTCCAAGCACTTGAACTTGAGCGGATCCATTTCTTCGCCGCCCAGACGTTCTCCCCCGGCGCGGCCGAGTGACCCCGGCCGGCGTCGGCAATCGCGGAGCTCTCCGGTTCCCCGTTCCCTCCGTGGCAGCTGGGACAGCAGCAGCAGGAGGAGGAGGAGGAGGAGGAGGTGGCTGCCTCTGCCTCCCGTCACGCGTCCGTCCTGGAAGGGAGACGGGAGGACGGCGCTGGGATGCGGCGCTCGGTGGGAAGAGGGCAGCCAGAGTTTAGGAGGCCACGGCCCTCGGACGGTTTCCTGCTGGGCCGAGGGACCCACGGGCTCCCGGAGCGCCGCGTCCCACGATCATTTTTTGCTTTTTTTCTCCTGGTGTTTTTGGGTGGGAAGTGGTGCAAACCCTCCGCGGGTCATCCCGCGGTTGCCCCTGCGGGATTTGCCATGGGTTCCATGGCGCAGGAGCCGCTTCATCTCCCTCTTATTCCCGGCTTTTCCACGTCCACCCAGCGCTCCCATCTCTTCCATCCCGCGGAGGGCGGGAGGAAGCGCCGCTAATCCTCGTCAAACGTACAAATTTATGGCCCCGCGGTGCCGCGGTGTTTAATCAGGGCTCCGTGACTGCGCCGTGCTCCGGGTACAAGTTCAGTGCAAGGTGAATCTTGGCTGAGATAATCTGGAAGTTCAGCCGGAGGTGAAGGCAGCACGGCGGCTCCTCGCAGCCCGCCCGGGGTGAGCAAGAGGTCACCTCCTCTTTTAGGTTTGGGTTTTTTTTTTTTTCCCAATTTTTTTTTTTTTTTTAGCCCCTTTTCTAACGTGTAAACACCAGAAAAATGCGACTTCGCCGAGGATTTGGCATCAGCTGAGCGGCAACAGGAAGGAGACGCGTGGAGCGCTCGGCCCCGCGGGGCTCGGGGAGGTGACGCCGGTGGTTTTGTTTTGTTTTTTTTTTTGGGATATCGGTTTGAACACCACAAACCTCACAGGGTTTTTTGTCACCGTGGAAAGCAGGAATGCTCGGGATTTTCCAGCTCTCACCGGGCTCTGTCAGTCTCAAAACGCCGCTCGGTGTCACCTGCGCCCTGCAGGTGCCACTGAGGGGGACCCCTGACCTTTCCCGGCCCCAAAACTCTCCGGCTGTTCCCTCAGTGAGCTGGGAATTCTTCCTCCCGGAAACGTGGAATTAAAGGGATTCTTTTCCCCATTTTTGGGATGATTTTTTTCCCAGCCCTACAGGTGGTTTCCTACAGGTTTATTTAGACAGTTTCTGATTTCTCCCCTCCGGACCCCCTTCCCTGTGTTTTTGTGCTTTTTTTTTGTGCTCGTGGTCGCTCTTCCCTGACCAAAGGAGCCACTGCTGCTGAAATATTGGGATTTTCCTTGTTTTTTCCCAATGTTTTCATTGCAGCCACTGATTTTGCGGTGTGGGTCAGGCAGGGAAGCTCGGGAGGATTTCCAGTGCGCACCTGGAATGCAACAGTGGAAAGGAAATCGGGAATTCTGTATTTATGGGATACCTGAGCGTGGAGCCGTCACCTCCCGGCCACAGAGCTTTCCCAAAATCCACCCTCTCCTCCCCAAAACACCTTGCAGAAAAATCCAAAAATTATCTCTAAGGATGATTATTGCTTTCCAAGGGTCATATCCTGAATTTCTCCCCCGCAGCATCGGACACCGATCCCGGAGGATTTCTCCGGCTCCATCCTCGCCGAGCGCAGCTCCTCCAGAACCCGATCCGGGGGATGCTGCTCCAGGAGACATCTCCGCCTCGGGAATGAATCCCCCTTTGTGGCGGCTCAATGGAAGAGCCGAGCGTTATTCAATGGTGGAATTCCCTGCGGAACGCTCTTCCGAGGCCCTTTCATTCCTCCTGGCTCCCGCCCAGTATTGTCCCCGTGTGCCGTCCGTCGGAGGGTCCGGAGGGTGGAAATTCGCACGGCTCCCGGCCCGGCCTTCCCTGCAAACTCGGAGAATGGGATGGGTCCAAGGGATTATTTTTAGGAGTGCAAATTGGCCGCTAAATCCAGAGGCTCCGCTTCCTTTTGTTCCCGTGGCCGTTCGCGAAATCCCCGTCCGGGTGTTATCGCCGGGAAGGGCCGATTCGATCCCGAAACGTTGAAATCCCAGGGGTTTTGCACCAAATCGTTTTCAGGCCTTGATGTTTTTGGGGGTTTTTTTGTTTGTTTTCCAAGGGCTGTGCCGTGGGTGAGAGAAACTCGGGATTTCCCTAGAATTTAGCGGAGCTTTCCCTGCAGGCAGAGATCCAGGGGGTGACTAAAGCCGTGAGCGCAGCCCGGGGGGACTTTCCAGGGCTGACCCTCAGCATTCCCGCCCTTTCCAGGAAGGAATTTTCCCAATATACAACCTGGCACAGCTCAAGGCCGTTCCCTCTCCTGTCCCTGCTCCCCGGGATAAGATCCCGAATCCTCCCCCACGGGGGGCTCAGAAACACAAATTTTCTGAGGTAAAAACCCTGGGAAAGTTTTTAACGAGACCCTCAGAAGGAATTCCTCCGGGAAGAGGAGAAAAGTCAACCCCATGTGATTCCCGCGTGGCTTCGCAGCAGGTGGGGAAGCCCGAGGTGGAAAGCCGGAGGTTTTCCTCCTAATAAACGATGAACGTTTGCAGCTGGAAAACCGGGAGACCTTTCCGTGCAAAAAAGCCCTTTGGAGCCCTTTCCCTGGAAATCTGGGCTATCAGGAACACGGGAACCTATAAACAGGCAATAACGCGAAGCCGAAAATAATCCCGACTGGACAGATTTGGGGTTTGTTGGTCTCAGACCTCTCTCCGTTACAAACTGTCCTGGCTGCCATAAATCCTTCCACATTCCTCTCCTGTTTTGGTTTTTTTGGGGGTTTTTTTTGGTTTTTTTTTTCAGATATGAAGAGGAAAAAAAAATTAAATTGGTGCTTTTAACTTGCAGGATCAATCCTGGTAAATGCGAGGTGGAGAGCTTGGAATTGGGTCTCCTCTCTCCAGGAGGGTGGGACTTCCCAGGAGGACTCACTGGGGGTTGTTGCGCCTCACAGAGAAGTCCGAGCAGGACTCTTGGATCTGCAGGAATTCCCAGAATTCCAGGTCTGAGCAGCACCTAAATTAAGATTTAACTCCGCATTTGGATCCATTTCCGTGTTCGTCACCAATTCCCTGCGGGTCCTCTCCAGCCCCTCACTCCGAGGACACCCAATTCCCAGAATTCCAGGTCTGGGGAGCACCTAAATTAAGATTTAACTCCGCATTTGGATCCATTTCCGTGTTCGTCACCAATTCCCTGCGGGTCCTCTCCAGCCCCTCACTCCGAGGACACCCAATTCCCAGAATTCCAGGTCTGGGGAGCACCTAAATTAAGATTTAACTCCGCATTTGGATCCATTTCCGTGTTCGTCACCAATTCCCTGCGGGTCCTCTCCAGCCCCTCACTCCGAGGACACCCAATTCCCAGAATTCCAGGTCTGGGGAGCACCTAAATTAAGATTTAACTCCGCATTTGGATCCATTTCCGTGTTCGTCACCAATTCCCTGCGGGTCCTCTCCAGCCCCTCACTCCGAGGACACCCAATTCCCGGAGCAAATCCTCCTTTCCCGGTGAAACCGGCGACGAACGCAATGCGCTCCTGTTTCCACTTAGGAAACTTCGCGATTTCCCCCCCAGCTTCGTGCCGTTCACAATTAAACAACAAACATCATGTTCCAATTCTCCCGGTGCCTTTTTCTCTTCGGGAACGCTATTGTCCAAACCCCCACATCTTCCCAGGGGTCGGAATATTTCTTTCCCTTTCAGTATTCCTTTCCCACGAGGCATAATTGAAACCTCCCCAAAGTAAATTATTTTGGACTCCGCTGGTCCGTGGCTGCTGCCGCTGGAAGCTCCTTGGGGTTTTTGCGATCTGTAACAATTCCCTGCTGGATTGGTGGAAGGGGCTGCTGGACCAGTGGTTGGAATGGGTTATGGACGTGGAAAAACTGGGAATTGCCGCTGGTTTTCCATAGTGTTGTGTCTTTCACCTTTCCCTCGCCTTTTTAAAGGGAATTTCTCCCAAAATTTAGAAGTTCGAGGTGTGATCTTGCTCAAATTGAAGCAGGGCTGGTTTGTGGAAGGTGTTGGGTCGAAGGTTTTCATTCCAGGTAGGAAAAACCCTGGGAAGAGGAACGTCAGGCTCCAGTTGGGAGGATAAGGAGGGATAACGGAGCTTTTGGGAGCTGTTTTCACCTCGGCTCCGTAAATTTTCCCTCGACCCAGCCGGGTGTGCTTGGGGAAGCAAGGACTGGAATTGTGGTGACAGGGACACAAGAATTCCCTAATCCAGGCTTTTGTTGAAGGAAAGGTTTCGTTTTTTATGGAATGTTTCCCACCAACCCTGGCACTGTCTCATCTGCTGGGACGGTGCTGGCGGAGGAAAGTCCTCTCCAATCCATTGTGGTGGAATCCAAATCCATCCGATCCCACCAAATCCATCCGATCCCACCAAATCCACCCTGGTACTCCATCCTGTTGTTTCTGGTGGTGGATCAGAGGGAAGGGGTTTGGGGTTTTTTTTTTCTGGGATTTAATTCCAGAACCACCCTGGTTAGGAGGGACCTCGAGGACTCATCTGGTCCAACCTCATCCATGGAGAAGGAATGGATGGAAGGAGCTCTGTCCGTGCGTCCCGAAAACCTCCAGCAGTGGGGTCTCCACCTCATCCGTGGGGAGGTTATCCCAGTGGAAAATTGGGTCTCACTCCAAGGAATTTCTTCCTTGTGTGGAGATTGAACCTTTCCAGTGGCACCTTGGAGCTTTTGCTCCTTGTCTTCTGCTTGGGAAGAGAGATCCTCCTCATCCTCGTCCTCGTCCTCATCCTTCTCCTCCTCTTTCTTCTTCTCCTCCTCCTATTCCTCCTCCTGGTAGCCACCTTTATGGACTGGAAAACCATGAAGGGACACCTCTTATGCAGCGGAATCCCTTCCCTTTTCCTGGGAAAATCGGGGCATTTCCTGCAGGTGCAATTCCCTGTCGGAGGACGCTGGGTGACACGGGGCAGTCACAGCCCCTGGATCCCTGGAAGTGTCCAAGGCCGGGTTGGATGAGGCTTGGAGCAGCCTGGGATGGTGGGAGCTGTCCCTGCCCATGGATGTGGTGGGATCGGGATGGGATTTACAACCCCTTTCCCACCCCAACGATTCCATGATTCCCTGCCTGTGACACGAGCGTGCGAACGCCGGCGGTGGCTTTGATCCGGCTCCAGGAGCTCTGGTGGAGCTCACGAACCGTGTTTGGCCTCGCTTTGGGATTCGCATTCCAGCGTTCCCGGCTCAGCCAGGAGGATTTGATCCAGATTCGGCGCTGTCGTCAGACGGAACAAACTGTCCCCGCTCTGCTCCGCATCTGGAGGGGGACGCGGAGTCAAACCACGGCCGGGTTCCTCCCGCAGGGACCTTCCAGCCGTCCTCTGGGGCAGGAAAATTCCTCTGTTTGGGTAAAAAGGACGTTTTTGAAGGGTTTGAGGTGGTAACGTTGCAAGGGGGGTGAAAAGGAAGTGGTTTTGAGGTAGAACCGGCGGCTGGACGTGATGGTGTGAAAGGTCTTTTCCAGTTTAAAAGGTTCTGCGAGTTTGGGATTCCACAAAACAGGGATAAAATTCTTCCTAGGGGAACCTGGGACAGGGCTGGGAGCTGGCCCCCAGTTTAATTCCTTCATTCCAGCATTCCCTTCTCCTGAATTCTACATTTCAGTTTAACACAAGTTCCTGTATGTGCATAAAACCAATTTTAATTTTTTTTTTAGCACTTTCCTTTCGGCATTTTATTCCCCATTTTCATAAAACCGTAACCACACCTCTCCCTGCTCCTGCTCGCGGTGTTCCCGGAACGCCAGGAAGCCCTGAGCACGTCTGCAGCTCCCTGGGCTTATCCCACTCCCACATCACCGCGGTGAAAGCTCCTCTTTATTTTCCTCTCCTTTCCCTTTCCCTGCTCTCCTTTCCCCTCTCCCTCCCTCGGTGGCTGTGCTGTCGAGTTTGATTTATGGCCTTGAAAGGGAGACTCCAGTTTAAGGAATTAATGGTATTTGCATATTTGATTTGGAAACTCCCCCGGCAGCCCCGCGGCAGCCCCCACGCCGCTGGCGGCTTTTTTTTTTTCCCTTTCCCTATTTCTTTTTTCTTTCCCCTCGGCCCGTTCAGATTTAGCAGCAGAGGTGAAAAGTTGAAGCAGTAAAACCAATAAAACCACATTTATGTGACAGATAAATCGTCTCGGAGGCAGCTCGCCCTGAGCTTTTGGGCTTCCTCCCGCAGGACCTCTCCCCTCCGGAGCGCGAAGCCACGGCCGGGCCGGGAGCGCCGGCAGCCGAGGGCCAAAGGTGCCGGCCTTGGACCCGCCGAGCCGAGAAAAGATGGATGTGGGCGAGTGGTTGGAAAACACACAGCCCATCCGTCACTGTCGCGAGCCACCCGAGGGGAGTCGGGCTCCGCGAGAGCCCCGGGAAGGTCCGGGCCGAGGTGGGAACGTTGGGAGTCATGGAATTGATGAGGTTGGAAAGAGCTCGGAGGTGGCATCCAGCCTTTCCTCAGCACGGCCAGGGCCACCACTGACAATGTCCCCAAGTGCCACATCCACAGGGTTTTAAATCCCTCAGGGATGGGGACTCCACCAGGCTGGGCAGCCCTTTCCATGAGGGAATATTCCCAATTTCCCACCTGAGGCTCCCCTGGCCCAGCCTGAGGCCGTTCCCTGTGCTCCTGTCCCCGTTCCCTGGGAGCAGAGCCCGATCCCCCCGGCTGCCCCCTCCTGTCAGGGAATTCCAGAGAGGGAAAAGATCCTTCTGGAGCCTCCTTTTCTCTGGCTGAGCCCCTTTCCCAGCTCCCTCAGGGATTCTCCAGCCCCTGCCCAGCTCCGTTCCCTGCCCTGGACTCGCTCCAGCCCCTCAGGGTCCCTCCGGAGCTGTCCCAGCTCAGGGACGGGCACTGCCCTGGTCCTGTGGCCACCCCAGTGTGGGACAGCCCCAGTGTCCTTGGCCTTCTTGGCCACCTGGGCTCGTGTAGAGCCGCTCCCCACGATTCCAGATCACTGGAGTTTCTTTCCCAGTGGGAAGCCATTCCCTGTGTGCTGTCCCTGCAGCCCTTGGCCCCAGTCCCTCCCCAGCTCTCCTGGAGCCCCTTCAGGCCCTGCAAGGGGCTCGCAGCTCTCCCTGGAGCCTTCCCTTCTCCAGGGGAACATTCCCAGCTCTCCCAGAGCAGAGGGGCTCCAGAGCAGAATCCTGGAATGGTTTGGGTTGGAAAGGACCTTAAATCCCATCCCATCCCAGTCCCATCCATGGCAGGGACATCTCCCACTGTCCCAGGCTGCTCCAAGCCCCAATGTCTAGCCTGGCCTGGGACATTCCCAGGGATCCAGGGGCAGCCACAGCTGCCCCGGGAATTCCAGCCCAGCCAGGAATTCCCAATTCCCAAGATCCCAGCCCAATCTACCCTTTCCCAGTGGGAAGCCATTCCCTGGCTCCTGTCCCTCCATCCCAAATCCCAAATCCCTCTCCAGCTCTCCTGGAGCCCCTTCAGGCCCTGGAAGTGGCTCCGAGGATTCCCTGGATTTTTCCCTTCTCCAGGGGAACATTCCCAGCTCTCCCAGCCCGGCTCCAGCCCTGGAGCAGCTCCATGTCCCTCTGAGCTCCTGCACAGCTCCTGAGCTTCGGCCGGAACAACTCCCAGCATTTTAATTCCATCTCCAAACCCCTTTCCAACCATCACCTTTTAATTTCTTTTCCTCCTCCACCCCTTTCCTCCTGGCTCTTCCTTCCCCGCTCCCCACCGATGGCTACCTGGCCCCGGGGACGCTCCGGCCGCGCACTTTTCCACGGCAAGGGGCTGGTTCGGCTTTGTTCGGGATTTGCCCGAGGCACGTTCGGCCTGGCGGGGGCCACCAGCGAGAGGCCTTTGGTGCCTTGTGGGGGTTCCCTTTGAGCCTGTACAACCATGCAAGGCCTCCCAGCGGCCGCCGAGCCCCGCGGAAGCGCCTTGGCCCCGGCGCGCTCGGCCTGAAAAGCCGCCTGTGAAATCACATTTAAGGTTGTGTCTCTCTCTTTCTCTCTTGGAGGTGCCGCCTTGGAAAAATAAAAAATACCTCCCGCCAACGACGTTCAGCTCGGGTTTGTCGTTCGGCACAAAGGCCCCGCCGGACAAAGCCCGAGCGGGACCCGGGGCTGGAAAAGCCCTCTTAGGTCCCGGCTAATCCGTCCCCCCCGCCAGCCCGGGGGATTGTTCCCGACAGCTTGTTTTCCTTGCCCTGACCTACATAGTCAAAAAGAATCTTGTTGCACATTTTTGTTTTGTATCTGGAGGTCTCGGAGGAGCTAAATCCCCTTCTTGGCGGGGCAGGATGCGTTGTTAAACAGCGCCGGGGCCTCCAGGAAAACCATGGAGACGCGGGGACAATGAGGCCTCTATGGGCCCCGCTTGGCCGCGGGACGGGGCCCGGCCGCTCCCGGCTCCGGTGGTGGGCGCCGGGACGCGCCGGGCGGGCGATGAAGACGTCCACGCGCTTGGCAGCCCGTCCCCAAATAGAGTGGTCACAGCAGCGCTCCAAGACGGGATCTTTGGGAAGGGGGGTGAAGGAGCGGGAGCTCTTAATTAACCTGCGGCGGGTGGCGCGGAGGTGGAGGCGGCATCCCGGGAATACCGGGGAGGGCAGAGAGGCCAAGACCTCTTGGAGGTGAGGAGATCCACGTATGGGGAACGAGGATCCTGGTTTTTAGGGAAAACAGGGATAGGGATGCTGTGGGAAGAGAGCATTTAGGGGAACTTGGGCCCTCATGGATGGGTGGAGAAGCCAAGTCCTTGTGGAGCTGAGGAGATCCTTGTGTGGGGAACGAGGATCCTGGTTTTTAGGAGCTCCTGGTTTTTAGGGAAAACAGGGATAGGGATGCTGTGGGAAGAGAGCATTTAAGGAACTTGGGCTGTGCAGAGAATCCAAGTCCTCATGGAGGTGAGGAGTGTGGGGAAGGTACAGAAGCTCCAGGTTTTTAAGGAAAACAGGGATGGGAACAGTGTGGGAAGAGAGCATGTAAGGAACTTGGATTGCGCAGAGAAGCCAAGTCCTCATGGAGGAGAGGAGTGTGGGGAAGGTACAGAAGCTCCAGGTTTTTAAGGAAAACAGGGATGGGGATGCTGTGGGAAGAGAGCATGTAAGGAACTTGGATTGCGCAGAGAAGCCAAGTCCTCATGGAGGAGAGGAGTGTGGGGAAGGTACAGAAGCTCCAGGTTTTTAAGGAAAACAGGGATGGGGTGGGAAGAGGGCATTTAGGGATCTTGGACTGTGCAGAGAAGCCAAGTCCGCGTGGAGCTGAGGAGATCCACGTGTGAGAAAGGTACAAGAGCTCCTGGTTTTTAGGGAAAACACGGGAATGGTGTGGGAAGAGGGCATTTAGGGAACATGGATTGTGTGGAGAAGCCAAGTCCTCATGGAGCTGAGGAGATCCTCGTGTGGGGAACCATGGAAGCTCCTGGTTTTTAGGGAAAACAGGGATGGGGATGGTGTGGGAAGAGGTCATTTAGGGATCTTGGACTGTGCGGAGAAGGCAAGTCCTCGTGGAGCTGAGGAGATCCTCGTGTGGGGAAGGCTCCTGGTTTTTAGGGAAAACAGGGATGGGAGCACTGTGGGAAGAGGGCATTGAGGGAACCTGGACTGTGCAGAGAAGCCAAGTCCTCACTGAGGTGAGATCCACATGTGGGGAACCATGGGAGCTCCTGGTTTTTAGGGAAAACAGGGATGGGGATGGTGTGGGAAGAGGGCATTTAGGGGAACTTGGAGTGTTTCTTGCGCCCAGCCGGGAGCAGCGGGGTTGTTGGAGGCGGTGAAGGGCTGCAGGTGGGAATTCTGGCGCTCCGGAGCGGGACCGTCACGGCCGGCTGAGTTAATCCCCATTCCCGCCCCTCTGCCAAGGCCCGGGGGTTCCTCTCCGGAAAGCACCTGGGACTCCCAGGCTGCGGGAGCTGCGCTCACCCGGAATAACCCCCCGGGCTCCTGCGCGGCTCCCACGGCTCCTCAGGGAGCTCTGGGCGTCCGAGACCCTTCCAGAGCACTTTGGGATGGACCAAAAGTGCTGAGAAATCCATGAGGAATGGCTGGAATGACACTCAGGGGGGATTTGGGGACAGGAGGAGAAGTTTGTGGCGGCGTTGACCCCAAAAGTTTCCTCCTGACACAGCCGAGAGCGTCAGGGGTTTTTTGTCACCCACGTCCTCGAGGTGTCTCAGACCCCAAATTCCCCTAAAATCCCCCAAAAAGTGGAATTGCAGAGCGGGAATGTTCAACAGCTAAATTAATCCATCCCTGCATTAATTGACACTCAATATTCCTAAATTAATAACAAAGTACGATCAGCTTAACGATTAAATATTAACAGAATAGTATTAAATAAATTAATAAAACCTGCATTCATTTATTTATGGATAACCCCACCTGCCCAGGACCCCTGCCAGCTTCCAGGGAAACACCCGCTCCCTTTTTCCAGCTTTTTTTTCCAATAACCCCGTTTTTCCTTCCCTTCCCAGCTCTTGGATCTGTTCATCCAGTGGGATTGGTCGACGTATTTGGCCGACTACGGGCAGCCCACGTGCAAGTACCTCCGCGTGAACCCCACCACGGCCCTCGTCCTGCTCGAGAAGTGAGTGCGCCTCCCGAATCCCGGGAAAATTCCCACCCCTGTCCTGCCCAGGGCGGGCGCTGGGAGCTCCGATGGGAAAATCCCGTTTTATCCCGAATCCCAGATTGTCCAAATTCGGCGGCTTGGCTGCGGTCCATCTTTTGCGGAGTTTTCTGTGTCCTTCCAGAAGATTTCCCTGTAAACGTGAACTTGCAGCCCCAAAATCCTTTAAAATCTTCTGAGCTGCGGGCAGGAGTGGTTATCCCGAATTTTTCACTGTTTCAGAGGGATTTGGGCAATGCCATGAGCAGCTTTTGGTTGTGAGGTGGCCGGACAGTTGGACCCCGTTGTTGTAGGTTCCCTCCCACCTGAGAATATTCTATTTTATTCCACTCTATTTCAGTATTTCTGTCTTTTTATTTCTATATTTCTATTTCCATATTTTTAATTTTATTTATTTCTGTATTTCTGTTTCTAGACCTTTAATTTTACTTATTTCTGTATTTCTGTATTTC
>VYZT01007771.1:290274-295171 GCA_013400735.1 Pomatostomus ruficeps | reverse complement strand
CATTCTGTTTGCTAAACAGTAATTGCAGATCTTTCCTGCCACCTTTAATACTCCCAGCTAATTATCCTGAAATAAATCTCTTTCAAGTCTGCATGCCAGCAGTTGTGGGATATGAGCGGCTCTTTCAGCTCCCGGCTGCCTGTCACTCAAATGGGCCTCAGCTGCAGCTCCGAATGATGAGTATTAGTCTCCCGCTGGGATGATTCTCCCAATCTCCCCACTTCCAACAGCATCTCCCAGGGCTGCACCACGCTCCTACCTGTTAGCCTAATCTGGGATTTTCTTTTGCTAACGCTGTTATTTTGAAAGGAGGAAGAGGATTCCTGGGAGAAAGGCACTCCGTTAACCTTTTCCTAATTGCCATTCAAAGCTGAAAGCAAGGGGGGAAAAAAATAAAAATAAAATCAGATGATGGGTGTCGCTGCACAGAAGGATGGCTCAGGGAGGATAGGTGTGCAGGTGAGGTCTCTCGCTTCCTTCCCAGGGTGAGTTCTTTGGCCAAAGTAGGTGTTTTGGGGGCAGACTCCCAATTTTGGGGGCCCATCCTCCCTGGAGACTTGCCATCGTTATTTGCAGCTTGTGTCCCGCTCGCTCAGGAACAAGGTTGTGGGGTTGTAGGCAGAGCTAAATGCTCCATCATTAATTTATTATGTGCTAGCAGTAATAGCCAGGGCTATTTTTAAATGCCACTTAAGCTTGCGCTCACACATGGGTTTGTAATTTGACTACAGGACATGCATAAAATGACACATTGTAATGCACTTGAAGATACAGCTTTAAATGAAAGAACTATTAAACTATTAGTATTTAAAGCACTTGCTTTTTTTTTTTTCCCCTGCTGTATGTGGGTCTTTTAATGGCTTAACAATTGGATTATTCCAGAAACAGCCTTGCTGGGGATGCCATGAGGATACATCTGGGAGATGTGATGGGATTCATGGTACCCGTTGCCTCTTGGGAGCTGAGGATGGGAGGTGAGGGATGCTTGGAAGCATCGCAGGCATCCCCCAGCTCTGTGCTCACATCTCCACCTCACTGCTGAAGCCAGAGGTTTTGGTTAGTCATTAAAGGCACTCCCAAGTTGCTCATGGCCTTGAATCAGTCTTCCCAAAGAGTTGTTTTGCACTGAGGGCTCCCTCTCTAAAACAGTGATGGGCTGCATTGAATTAATTCCATTAACTGTCAAAGGAATTCCTTGCTGCTGAATTATATTTCCTGTGTCTGTAAATCATTTCACCGCTGCTTTCCCTGACAGTTATGCAAGTGACCTTTTGATTTCACCATGTTTGGTGTTTTTTTATTTATGACATTGATAACCACTCTGTGGCTGTGCACCACGGTGAGATTGGAATGCTCGAGAATATAGCATATTTTATAAATATGCATGCATAAAAAGATGGAAACAGCATAAAGTTGAATGTTCCAGACTTGGACCTTGGAAACATAATATTTACACTGAGTAAGTCGTGTTAGTTTTAAGAGTCTATTTCTGGGTATTTTCACTTCCAGAGGAAGAATTGCTTGAAACCTTCCCCTTCTTCTGACTGAGCATGTTTTTTCTTTTGTTTAATCAGTGGGGCCAGCTCTGCAGAGCCCAAGCAGGATGCTGGGTTAAGTGGGAGCTCTGGATGCTCACATACCAAAGCCAGGGATGGTATAATCTGACTTGTGTAGCAGCAGGGCTGTGGATTCCCCAATGGAAAGGGGACATGGAACACATCAGCTTCTGCATTGGGCTTTGCAGGTGGTGTAGTGCCATAGACATGTTTCTGACCCTCTAAAAGTTCCTGAATCCATAGGGATCCCTGCTCAGATATCTTGCCTTCCCATCATGATCCCATCCCAATGGGTCTGAGCATGAAAGGCTGTGAGTGAAACAGCTCTTCCAGGCTGGAAAACCATGTTGGCATCCCAGTGCTTGATTTGTAAGTCTAATTAGAAGTTAGAAGTGTCAATGGCAGCACTTGCAGGCACAATTACAGCACCTGCAAAAAGAAAAAAAAAAGGGAGCCTGTTTTTCCCATTTGGCTCATCCTCTGGGTGCAAGTCTTCTATAAATATCGTGGCCTGATGAGGAAAGCTGTCTATAAAAACCTGCAAATTGGAGGACATCCCCGCTCCGGCCCTTTTAAAAAATCTGAGGCATCGTGGTTGGCTTGTGCAAGGTTTTGCCTAAGTCATAAATTGAGGTTTCCTGCAAAACATCTGCTCAATTCAGCTCTTATCTCACTCTGCAAGAGGCAAAAAAATCTTCAGTGGTTCTCCTTTGGCATGGTACAAATATAGACACCTATTTGTGAGGAAATATCGAAATAGAAGTGTTGAAAGAATCCTCATGTTTGCTTCCCAAAACTTCATTAAATATGTTTTGGGACTGTTGGTAGTGTCCTTCTTAGTCCTGGTCAGGTAGTGCAGAACAAGCATCTCATTCCTAAAGGGAGTTTGTAGTGTTCCTGTCAGGACCAAGGATTGCAGTCTTGGAAAGTAAAGCCCATGGTAAGAGCTGCAGAAACGGTGCCTTTACCTTCTGCCTTTTACACCTTCTGTGGCTTAATCCCCAAACCAGACTTAATTTTTGGATCTGCTGAGCCCTCATAATCCATGGCTGGGTTCACAAAATTTGGCTCAAGCTGTCCAGTCCTCAGCAGAGGGAGATATATAATAACGTGTGCAACTTGTATGCTCCGCTGTATTCCCTGACATCTTAGGATGTGGTTCAACATCTTTGCCTATCATGGGGGATGTACCTCAACTGATATCTAAATGTCTAAATCCATTCATTTGAAGGATGAAACATGCTTTCATCCTTCAAAGTCTGCTCCTTCTGCTAATTTTTTTTTGGTGCCTGGATCTTCCCATTTTGCATCCCCCCATCTTTTTTTTTTTTTTTATTATTATGCTATTCATTATGCCAGTTTCTACCTTTCAAGTTCCAAAACCAGCATGAGGGAAAAATACAAACTGAAAATAAAATTTCTGACTCCTTCCACTGCTGCTGGTGTTTGCCCACAGCCTTCCTGAAAGACACCAATAAATAATGCTCCTCATCCCCTTAAAAATTAAATTAAACCCAAGTTTCTCAGGGGAGGAGAATAGGTTAATTACAAAGTACTACCAATGCCATAGCTAAAAAGACTCCTTCATTTTAATTTTTAATATTTAGGATGAAACTTAATAGATGGTTTGTTTGGGTTGTTTGGGTTTTTTTGCCAAACTACTCCGTTTAGAAGTGGAGAAGCTGCCAAATACAGCAACATGATTCTGCCCCAAAACTTCCATTGATGAACTCCTTGCAGTATTTTCTGGGGAGGTTTTGAAGAGGAAGGCAGTGCCACCCCAGCCAAAACCTGGATGCTGGGGATGGGTAAGGTTTGGTGGAAGTTGTTGTCTGTTTGAACATTGAGGGCAAAACACATTCATGTGTCTGGGCATGAAAGTTAGTAGAAAAACTTGGGTTTTGAGGGGGAACTGTATATTGGATTGGAAAACATCATATTTATATTTGAAAACTGGTCCTTGCTGATGTCTATGAGTTGTATGTTGGGTATTTGGGAGTCAAACTACCCCAAACTGGGGGGTTAAATATTTAACTTCTTAGGAGCTGGAGAGGGGGAAAAAAGAGTTCACTTAAAGGATCCCAGTGTGTTGCCTCTGGATTGGTTTGTTTTGTTCTGTGTACAAGATAAACTACCGTTAAAATACTTCTTGATGCCTTACATAGTGCAAGGTCCAGGCCACTTACAAACTCACTGTCCTCCTGGCAGTGACATCTTCTCTATGCTGAAGACATAACTTAAATGAAGCACTGAAAGGAAGAAAGGCAGGGCCTGATTTCAAAAGGAAAAAAAAAAAAACTAAAATGAAGAAAAAACTGGCTGAAAGTAAGGTCCTAAATGGGTGGAGAGACACTTGTGTCATGTGCCTTCTCCAACTTGAGGAGCTGGGTGTGTGCCCATCATGGGGTGGTCTCTGGTCTAGTGGTATGGGGAGCATTCTCTGGGAAGGCGGGAGAAGCTGGGTGTCTGTTTCCTTGTGGATTGTCTTTCTTCAGCTTTTGGATTTGGGGAAGAAGACATTAACTGAGTGATAAACCAAAAATGGCAGGTTCGGCTGGAGCCTGTGAAATGTGGTGTCCACATGCTGAAAGGATAAAGCTTTATCTCTGCTGCTTTAGAAGTAGTTCTTGTCTCCAAATGTCTGACTACCAGGGTTATTTTTTTTTTAACAGGCTCTTTGTGCAATGAAAACTCGGGGTTTGGACTTGGGTTGAATAGCCAGTCTCTTGAAGAGCATTCCTTGGCATCTCAGCCCTTTCATTTCATTCCCAGCGTTGTCCTTGGATGTGCACTGGCTTTGGTGGAACTGGGGCATGAGTTCCTGATGTCAGGCTTATTGAGAGATTTAAAAGCTGTTGAGGTGCAGGGGATGCGGAGATGGTCTTTATAGGGTTTAATTCAACCTTTTCCCATAGTTTCCTGTGTGGAAAGAACCCAACCAACTCCAAAACAGCAACAAAAAATGAAACCCGAAATCCAATCCAAACCACTGTATGTTACTTGTCTACTTCCAAAATTTAAACCACCTTTGAAATCCCGGTCTTTTAATTCCTATTAGAAGGTAAAGGTAAATTAAGGGGGTTATGTTCCATGTTGGTGGGAATCAAGGCTTGTTTTCCTTCTTGCTTACAAATAGATAACAAATCATAATTATTTTTAATATTATTATTATTTTTAGTTGTAATGTAATGGAGGAAATTCCAAGCAGCAAACTCTATAGCAGTGGCCAATCTGTCTGTTGAAACCAACAATCTGTTCGAGCACCCGCGCTCCCCCTGCCCTGCACTCCCTTAACTCTTTCGGGAAATGTGTCACTTGTGGTTGCAGAGTCGGAGCTCATC
>VYZT01007771.1:250274-285274 GCA_013400735.1 Pomatostomus ruficeps | reverse complement strand
CTTTCCATTAGCAGATCCGGTGTGCAGCAGTCGGTGCCGCTTCAGGAGCAGGAATGTCCAGCTCGTGCCAACACTGTCAGAGATTCACCCATGGAAGTGCATAGGCAGCTCCAGGCACTGGACCCATTGCAGGAGAAAATTTGACTCTCCAACTCAGTCCTGGGTATTTAGTGTCACTTTAGTAGTGTTTTCCACCTAAAGAGGCTGTTGGGACCACTCAGACCTGGAGCATCCACAGCCAGGTTGCAGAGCAGAGTTGGTTCAGAACCCCTTGGTTATTCTTGGTCACAGGACCACACTGCTTTCCTGAAGCCATGTGCAAGTGTTGGGATGTGCAGGACATCCCATTTCAGCCTGGCTTCCTTGGAGGAACATGGCAAACCCTTGGTGCTGCCTCCTTTCTCAGGGGGTCCTATAGTGCGAGCACGCGCCTGTTGTGTAGGGTGTTAAATCTGACTGCTCCTGAAAACACTTTCAGTTGAAAATTGATTTCAATTTTATTGGAATAATCAGTATTATTTTAGAAAATCAATATATCATCAACCTGAAGCAATTTGCAAGGGTTTTCAGTTTGCTGAATTAAAAAAAAGAAGAAAAATAAAAAATCTTTGGGTTTTGCTCCCATTGATAGAAGCATTTTTAACTGTCAGAATTGCCAAATCTGAAAACAAAAGCCGTAGCGCTGAACCGTGGAAAGGGAAAGGCAGGTGCTGTGCTGAAGGATAGGCATTTCCCAATTTCCCAACACTGGATTTTACTTTGTTTAGAGGATAGAGGGAAAAATTCATGTTGCTGTCTGAACTTAGTTGTTCGTGTAACTCTGGACCCAGGATGACATTTCTGAGCTAACCCTGAGTGTGCTGATTTGAGTTCCTGGGCTAGGTCTGGGGGGAAAACCTCAGCCTGGCAGAAAGGTCACTCAAAGCAGGTACCTGCTTGACGCAAACTCCCTCAGGCTGGTGTTACACATCACTTTCAGTGGCAACCAACATGGGAAAGATGCCAGAGGTGACAGGGAGACCTGCACTGCCCTGGACTGGACATTGTGTTCTCCACCAAGCCTCTGAGATTGTGGTGCTGCTGAATCAGGAAAAAAAAAATAAAGCTTTCCAAATTGTACCTCATTCCTCTTGTGGCCATGGCGTTCTGGGTTGCAGGAGGGACACTCAGAACCTTAATTATCTGTGTGTGTAGCAGAACAGGAGCTGTGAAAGGAGATGCTGTAGTCTCGGAACCAGTAAACAGAAAAGATATCCCTAGGAATTGTTTGTTATGGAAAAATTTTGCTCTTGGACCAACACTGCCAGCTCCCCCCTGCTTTCTGCATGTGGGTGGTGTTTGCTGTTCATCAAGGCTTGACTTATTCCGCAGCATAGTCCTGAGAAGACCCTTGGCAAAGGATTCAGTGAGACCAGCTTGGGTCCAGGCTTCTCAAAATGTTTAAAAAAATAAAGAAAACAGGGGTGGGAGGATGGCAGAAATCTGCCCTGGGTGGAAAAACTCCACTTGGATGTTTTGGTTTGGGAAGAGGCAGCAGAGGAAGGGAGTGGGCGAATGTGAAGGAAGCGTTACCAAACCAGCCCCCACATGCATATTTCATCCTATCGTTATCAAAGTTTTATGAGCATCTGGTCTTGGCCCCAAAATCTATTCAATTGAGGGATTTTTTTTTTAATCTGAGTTTGACTTATAAGCAGAATCTACTACAATTCTTTTTTTTGCCTTTCCCCCCTATTGATTTTACCTGGGCTGGCTTTGCACAGGCAGATCTGCACAGACCTGGGCTCCAGCCCAGCTCCACATGCAGCACATAAACCACGTGTGACGTGGAGTGGCTGCTCGTGGATTTTATTTCCCAAGGGAGAATTTATCCAGAAGTGTCTCTGTTACTTAAGAACACTTTCTCATCCCTTCAAAGCTGGAGCAAACGCTGGTGCAGGGCTTGGCAGCATTGAACAGACCAGGGAGGAAAAGGGCAGAGAAAGGTGGGAATGGGCAAGAAGAGCCAGTTTTGTGTTATTTCTCCACAAAGCAAAAGTTGTTTGAATACTTGGATGAACTTCTGGACACAAGCTCCCATCAGTTGTTGAAGAAGATCTTTTTTTTTTGTCGACAGCTGATTATTTTCTTAGACACCTTAAGAAGTGATAGATTTATTTGATGATTTCAGTGCAGTGATAATTTTTGTCCATCCAGAAAAATCCTCATTCCTGGGACACAACCCATGGCTGAGTTCAATCCTATTGGACTTGTGGGTTATTTCAAACAGTGTCTTAAGGTTTGTTTTTAAGAGGCAAAGGAGAAAGGAGGACAAAAAAGAGGATCTGAGTAGGTCAGCTCCCATGTTATATTCAACCTTTAATTTCAAGATGCATTTGCAAAGTTCTGCCAGGACTGCAAACCCTGGACGTTTTGAAGCTCTTGGGGAATTCTTAGGAAAGCTTTTTGGTGCAGGTCTGAGGTAGCCAGGTATCCTGAGAGGTTACAGGCAGATAGGGCTCCCAGTGAACTGGTTTGACAGGTGGGTTTGCTCAATTTAAGGGACTCTAGCTGTAAGTACAAGAAGCTTAACATGAAATGAACGTCTTATTTCACATTTACACAGCTTTAAAGCCATTTGTGCTGTTAGCAATTTCTCTTTCTTTTAATGTGTTCAACATCATATTCCCTTCTGTGCCTTTAGAGGGATGAGTGCTGGCTAGAGAGATCTTGGATGTGCTCCCACATTTGTGCCATAGTCCCTTCCAGCAGCTCTGGGACCACAGGCAGGTCAAGAGGGAGAACTACTCTATGGACTGCTGCTGTTTTTCCAGAAATATCTCCCTGGGCATCCTGGTCCCATGCTGTGGATGGCTCCCAGTCAAGGATATTGAGAACCACTGGGAACTCCCACCTGATTTCCAGTAGACTGCTAAATGCTGGGCCTCTCTTAAATCCTGCTGCAACAGCCAGAACTTCAGGCTGTTTTAGAAATCCTAAAAGCACAGCTAAATTTCCCAAGAAAGGGTCTTGAGTGTGGTGACATCAGAGGGAGTGACCTGATGTGTTTGGATGTAATTTTATATATGTTATTTAACATATTTAACGTTATTTACATATCACACTGAAACTCAGCTTCTGCTGCCTCTGACTTGCACTTGTGCTGAGGAGGTACCGTGTTCCAGTGTTTCACCTTGCCCCAAGTATTAAGTGTCAGTCTCCCTCCTCCAGAAAAAGACCATGGATCCCTGGAACTTCACCACTAAAATGCGTGGGATGTGCAAGGGAGGAAAGAAAAAAAGAGTTTCCAGCTAAAAATATCTGATGTTAAACATTCAGGTTGGCCAAATAGCAGATAAATAAATAGTTTAAATATTTTCCAAGTCTAATTGTTCCTGTATTTAGTCTGGGCTCTACTTTACTGAACAAAAGTGAAAACAAGTAAAGTAGAGGATAAGGACAAATAGCTGGATTCTGCCAGAAATATTTAGTTTCTGCACTGCAGGAACCATGCATGGGTTTGTTTTTTACTGGCTCCAGCCCTTTTGTTTGAACATTTATGTATTTCTTGTGCCTAATTAAGTCCAGCCAAACTGCTCCATAATTCCGTGAATGTAAACAGCTCAGAAGTGAGAAAAGGTAAGAAGGAGGAGCACGCATTCCAAATCTCTCCCCTAGCCTAACCAGAATCTGTGGGATAGGGCTACTCCTCTTCAGGAGCATCAAAAAAAGTAAAGACCTGATAAAATGGGCATTTAGAAAGTATGAAAAGAAGCTTAGGGAAAAAAAGTAGAAGGACTAAAGAGTTGGTTGAACAAAAATGGGAATGGCCACATCATAGAAATAGCCAGGCTTAAATTTTACAGATTCAGAACTTTTTGTTCCAGAAGAAATGATGTAAATTTGAATGTAATAATAAATGAAAAAAAAATTAAAAAGAAGCAATTCATACTGGCATTTTTATATTCCCTCTGATTGACCCCAAATGCTGCTCAGAGAACCATGCTGTATGGTGACATCCATAGTCTGGAGTCTGGGATACAGCTTGGAGCAAACAAGCTCTGCCATGGGAAAGGCACTGGAAATGTGGAATCTTTCAGGGTCATTCTGACCATCTGAATATTTCTGATTAAGTTTGAACAGGCACAGAAGAAAATAACTCAGTTTCCTGGTAGTAATGTGAATATTCCCAGAAAAAAATCAGTACTTTCTCCTGGATAATTTTGGTTTTACAGAAACACCTTTTTGTACTGGGAAAATTGGTTTGATTTAAAATTTCTGAGCAAGTCCCATGATAGCTTGTGGCATGTTTTTAAGTGGACCCATGGAAATTTCTTGCAGAAAAGTGACAAGGATAAGCTCTTCCTAGGAGGAAGTATAATGCTATCCGAAAAGTCTGGGAAGTACTAGGAAGACAAGCTCTGTTTTCCTGTGAAAAAAATCTTATTCCTCAATTTATAGTTTGATTGCAACTCAGTGAATAGAAAGATGAACACAAGGCTTTGATTTGAACTTTTAAAACTGATTATTCTGGATAATTTTGTGTCTCTTAAGCTCTATAGAAATCTCTTATGGTGTCCTGGTGGGAGGACCAGGCATTGTTGTTGCGTTTTCACTTGACCTGCAAGGACTACAGGTCCTTTCTGCCCAAAGGACCTTGGGGATGTGGCTGCCAGAGCTGGAAAGAGCCAGCTGGGTTGTTGGGTGTCTTTGGGTTCTTTAGGACCCCTTAGGGTCTTTTAGACCCTTTTGATTCGTGGTCCAAAGTGAAGTCATGGATAGAACTCCATGGCCTTTTGGGAGCCAAAAGGGCTGGAGATGTCTCTTGCACATTGCAGCAGAGACCCAAGATGATTTTTGAATGGTGATCTCAGTAAGAGTGTAACCATTCCCAGAGCAATCACCACCAAATTAAAAAAATAGCATCAGGAAGAATTATTACTCGAGGGTTTTTAGCAATTACTCAAGTCAACATCATTTGCTGAAGTGAGTAATTCTTTATTGGATTGTGGTTTGACTTGAATCTGTTCTTTTTCCATTCCTGTTGTGCAACCTTTCCTTAATTCCTAATCTGCTTTTCTAGACACTTTTCTCAGAACAAGTAGCAACCCAAGTAAGTTTTTGCTGCATTTGGTGTCTGTTGCTAGCAAAAAAACAGCCCAGGGAAGGAAGACTGAGTTGTCTTGTACATCCCCAAAATCAGGTGTATTTTTTTAACCTGCAGTAAATTTCAGTTGCTCAAACCCATTTGCAGATCTGCTGGTATCACTTTCGGTGTCCCTGGATGTGCTGGGTTAAATTTTGTGTTGGTAACCATGAAGAACACGGCCATGGAGTACACCTTGGTAATCCCATGGGTCACTGTGCCTAATGGCTGCACTGAGCCGTCTGAGCAGCACTTAAAGAACTTGCCCGGCTACCAGAACGAAAACTGGGAATTCCTGCCAGCTCTGCTCAGGCTTAATTTCTCTCCATTGCTGTGTGGCACCACCTACCCTCAGGGAGGTAGAGATGAGATAGAGTATAATCTCACCAAGTACAGTTATCCTCAAAAAGGTGCTTAAAGTGAGTGTACAGACCCAGGATCTAAAGGTGAAACCAGCTCTTATTGTGATTGTTTTGAACTTACCAAGTTCCAGGCACCTTTAGGCTAAATGTGAAAGTCAAACACAAAGTTATCTCCTCCTATAATAAATTTTAATGTTCTATGTGGTCTAAAAATATCCTTTGTTATCCATGGGACAGTCCTGGTTGAGGTCAATACAATACAATATGCTCCAACCCTCAAATTTAGGTTTGAGTTCACATGTTCAATACTAAAATCAAAGGGACAGGGGGAGGATTGTTTCCCATGGCTGAAGAGCAAAGTAAATGCATTAACTTAATATTACTTGTGAGATGCAGAGATAAGAGAGGTGGGTGGGGAGCAGCAGTTCCCATCTGAGCCCTAATGGGGACTGTGGGAAAACTTCAGTGAGCAAACCCCAAACTAGGTGAAAGTCATTGCAGCTGAAACCCATTACACACCCCAACTCAGTCCAAGTTTGTGGAGGTTTTGCAAACCTTTTGATGAACCTGGGCTGACTCTTAAGCTAATCTGGCCTGAGTTAGGAAGTCAGGTGGAAGTGCTCTTGTTTGGGCTGAGTTATGCTCTGTTTTTGAACTCCAGAGACCATGTGAAATTTAGGATGTGAGAAACTGACACAGACCCAGAGAACTGAAGAAGATGTTTACAGAGCTATGTAAGACCAGGAGATCACCTGATTCTCTCTATACTATTTAGTTAAATTTGATGTCATTCATGGGTACATTTAGAAGGGCTGAGCCAATTCTTGTTTATGCCTTTTCTCAGAAATTCTCATTTATATACTCTTTTCATCACATTGTTGGTGGGCAGATCTGCATTAAAGACTCGGACTGTCAATGAAATGAAACCAAGATGAAATAAACTTTCCAGGTTGTATTATAACTTCTTCAATGCAGAAAGACTGTTTCTGCTGATTCAAACCTAGAAAAAGCAGTGCAGAATCATAGAATGATTTGGGTTAGAAGGGACCTTGAAGATAATTTTTGCTATCCTCTCATTCATGGCAACATTATTTCTTTTAAGAACAGTGGGGCTTTGTGGGCCAACCTCTGTCCTACCTCTGGGCATGATGAACATGTGTCCCGTGGTGTTTCTCTCTGCTCTTTGGTGGCGTCTTTGCCAAGGTGCCTCTTCAGGTGCTTGTTTTCTGTGCAGTCCTTTTCCACGCACATGCTGCTATACAAAGGAAAAGCCAGCAAGGAACATCCACAACACCGGGATCTTGCACTGCTTTTATTATCTAGGCACACGTTACTACACGCCTTACATCTGCTGAGGTTGGCTGCTGAGGAGGTGGGTGGTCTTTCACTCCATCTTCAAGGTGAAAAGGCAGCTTGTAACTGGTCATCTGGTGGAGTAGGACAGCTTGGACCTGCCTGGTTTGGGGTTTTATTTCCAAGAAAATAATACAGAAAAAAATTGCAGAGAGTCAGAGTTCTGTTCAAGTGTTCAGCCAGACTCTCAGCTGGTTTTGTTTAAGGGAGAATTTCTGTTGAATCCTGAGGACTTCAGCCAGGTGATGCTGGCAGTGTAAGCACATGGCTACTAGGAGGCAAAATACGAAGTTGGCTTTATGCTTTTTAAAAAAAATGAGATTAAAAGTATTCGCTGGTTTCAGAAGAGTGTGTCCTGTGAATGAAATGCTTTGCTTTAAGGTGATATGTTGTGACTTCTGAAAACTTGAAATACCTGTTATGGATCAGCTCTCACTTAGTGGGGACTGTATTTGTCAGGCAGTGATTGAAGTTGCAAATCAGTATTCTCCAAGCCTGGAATTTCCAATGGGGAGGCAGATATCTGCAAAAACATCAGTTTTAAGAATAAAATAAAAAGAAACAAGCAGTAATAAGAAAAAAACTACTTGACAGGCAAATTTGGTGTTACACGTTCTGCATTTCTTTTCAGTCTTTCAAACTTTCTGAACACTATAATTTGTTTCTAGTGTTAGCATCACTATCATCAAAGATGTTGGACTCTATTAGCTCAGCTGTCTAAGGGATGTCTTTTTAAAAAGGAAGAGAGTAGGGGAAAAAAACCCCACCCCACCAGCAAGTTCAACCACTTGAATTTAAGTATAATCACTTTTCTTGCCATGTCTCTCATTTGCAATCAAGGCAAAGACAGCAGGAGAAATCTCAGTCAACTGCTCACTTGCCCCAAGACAGGCAGAGGTTTTGCATTAGTTGTGGCTTTGCTGAGGTTACTCTTTCAAGGCAGGAATGCCATGTGGAATGACTTGTGCCACAGCACGGAGTGAGATTTGGGTTAAACAAAGCCTGTCATTTTATGTGGCGGTTCAAAAATGCCTCTCAGTGGATGTTTCTTTCTACCTGTCATTTTTCCTGGGGCAGGGGTGTAGGGGTCCCTCTCTCCAGACTTGTCTCTAATAGTAGCTTATTCAGTTAAAAACAGACCAGATGTAGGATGGTGGGGTGGAGAATAATAGATGATCACCAGTTAGATGGAAGAGAAGGTGTGGATCCTCCTGGTTGAGTCTGTACACTGGAAGAGAAGAAATTGAGGTAGACCTTAGCTTTGGTATGATCCCCCTTCCTCAGCATGCCATGGACATCTTCTCAGACAGGGAGGTTGGTCCTTCCCTTCCATTTTTCTGTATTAACTATGGCAATGTAAGGGTCCTATGGTGGGCACTGCTGCCATGCTGGTGTCCTGCTCCTTGTCTGGAGCTGTGGCTGGGCCTAGAAAGTGTCCCCTTGGCTCCAGAGTTACTTCCTTTCACTGCTAGAGATTAACAAATAGTTCATCATAATCTCCTGGGATTGCCTTGCCTCTTTTCTGTTTGCAGTTATCAGCAGGATACAACCTTTGTCAGATGAGTAATTTATTTGATACAATTTATCAATTAGTTCTGTTGATGAATTAATAAATAGTTTAGGTTTGCATATGTAGTCAAAGCAAGATGCAGGTTGTCTTCAAAGCTGGATGGGACACATGGCATTATCCTGTTTGACTGGAGAAATAGAACTCTTTCTGACTGGTTTTAATGGCCAACATGGAAACTAAAGCATGGAATATTAACTTCCTGTGAGTACCCCTCACATTTGCTTGAAATTTTCTCTTTTTTGGGAATCCCTGGTGCAATCCCTGATGGCACCTTCTTGCATTGGGATAGTCAAGGGAAATAACAAGGGTGACACAAAGTCAGCCCAAACTGACAAAACAAAATTTCAATGAACATTCCTAAGAGATATTGGCAGGGTGTCACCAGCTTTGCTCACATCTGTTGTTAGTATTTCAATATGTGTTTTTTTACGCAGAACACAGGCCAGACATTTTTTTTAAATGTTAGGATTCCAACTTTTTTCTAGGTTTTAGAGCATTTGCCACTCAATTCATATATCAGCAATTATGTTCTCATGAAAGCCTCTCTATAAAATGAACATGATAGAGGATGAGGCTGGCTCTTTCCCATTGATAATTCTCCACTATGGAAAGAAAAAAAAAAACTTGTGTAAATCTTTCCAGTGTCTCTAATGTGATTTGCTTCACTATATACTAGATACTGAGGGACATTAGACCCATGGGTGATCCTTGGAGGGAATGAAGACCACTTGTGTGTTTTCTGCTTCCTCTTGATTTTGTGCTGTTTGGTGAATCTCAGATATTTTTGGGCAGTGTCATGGAGATCCAGCATCTACTAGATCCAAGGGACTGTGGAAGAGGCAAAGCAGTGCGAAAGAGTGAGACAGAGTCTGTCATGACTGAGCCATGAGTGATGGAACTGTGCTGTAAGTTTATTTGTTTCTCGCGGAAGAATTACAGGATTTAGGATGGTTATATGTCAAAATGAATGGTTTGCTGCAGGAAAGTGTGTGAGATGAGACTGGATTTAGTCAAGGAGGGAGTAACACAGGGGCTTTGGGGTTTGTTTACATTAGGAGGAAGACAGCAGGAGATGGTGGTGGGGACAGGAAGGTGATTGGCCAGGGCAATGGGTAATGAATTTCCCAAAGTGGTTGAGCTTTTGCCTGCTGATGGATACAGAGCCAGACCTTTACACATTTTCAGAAGCACGTGTTGTGTTATAAACGTATCCAGAAAGCAACATATTTTGTCCCCAAGGTGAGACACATGAGCAGCCCCAAATTCTAGAATTGATTGTGGTCCACAGGCTTTAGTGACTTTACCACTTTGATCCATGGCAAACTTTTCTGATGCACTTGGAAGCTTTCCCTCTGGTTCCTTTACTGTCTGCAATGACTTTTCTCTTTCAGTCAAAAGTATAAATTGTATTTTTAAGTACCGAAATTCTGCTCACCTGTTTCTGAACCTCTGGAGGAAGAGACTCTTATGAGAACTCCGTTTTCTGATGATTTTGGGGTGTATGGCAGCACTGGCCTTTGCTGTTTGATGGTCTGGGGACTCATTTGAGCAGAAGGTGATCCAGATTCGCATTCTCTCTACCTGACTCAGATTAGGGCTATTTTTCACAATAACCCCTCCAAAGAAATACACTATCTGGAGAGCCTCTGCCAAATATCTTAATGGCACTTGAGGTTTGGGCTGGTTAGTGGCATCAAATGAAACAAAAGCAACTCCCTGATAATAGAAGGAATCATTCCCATTGTGAGTGAAAATCATTTTCAAACATGAAAATGTACCAGCTGGGTCAAGTAATCCTTATGAAAAATTCTCAGGTGTTACTTTGATATGCTCAGCGAAGGAACTTTAATTTAATGGGACACAGTTGAAAAGAACCAATCAAGGAACAGTGGAAAAGCTGAATGCCCAACATAAATACCTGCAGTTCCACCCAAACAATGCTATTGTTGAGCTGTAATCAGGAGAGGACTTTCAAACAATGCCTGGAGGCGTCCCTGGCCAGTCGGTGCAGGTAACGTGCTCGATGACTAATGCCTGGTGTGTATCTGGGTACACATATTACTGTTTATTAATCTTTTCCTTTCTTAGTCATCCTCAAAAGACTCCTCAAAGCAGCACAGGGATGCCGGCCGCTTTTTACAATAAGCAGTGTTTTGTTTGTGATACAAGTTGCTGGATGCAGAATTCAACTTTGCTGTAGCTGTGGTTCGCTTGAATGATCTTGACCTGATCTTGAAGGGTTTGAAAGGCTAATCCATTCATTCCTATTCCAGACATACACAGATTAGGTTTCTGTTGAAACAACTTGCACTTTTGAAAATAGCAACAAAACTGCAATCGGCTTTGCATGTGTCTTAAATTTCCAGCCTGGGGAATGATACTGGCCTTTGTGCCCTTCCTTTGCTCCCTTCTCTAAGGAGCACCACTGTGATGGTCAGCCATAGCACACTCTTTCCAGCTGGAAAATTCTTCTGTACAGCTCCAGTACGAGGTGAACTGACGAGCTGTCTCGTGAGTGGGCTTCAAGTGCAGTTTATCTTGCNAAAAAAAAAAAAAAGGAAAAAGGAAAAAAAAAAGCCTGGTGGCTTTGAAATAGTCACTTCTCATTTCTCTTTTCAGGTATCAGGTGCTAACAGAAATGTTTCACAGCCAGATCATGCGCTGGAGCAAGTGGCAAGTCTGGTCTATACATCCTCATACATCTGTGGAGATATACCCACTGTTCTCATATATACGTGCATGTGGGCACCTGCACCCAGCTCTGAGTGCCTGTACTTAGCTGATGAGTTCTGATTAGGGGTTGTTAATTTTCATGTTGGTCTGTGGCTGCGTCTCTGTGCTGTGAGCTGAAGGTAATGGTGTGCTGAGGAGCTGCGCACAGCCTACACGTGTGGGCGGCTGTTTGTTTGGGCCTGTTACCAGCCATGAAGGTCAGAGCCTTGATGGAGTGGTGTCTGAACTTCACTTAAACTTGGAAAGCAAAAATACACTTGTCTCAAGGAACAGGATCTAAATAGGACACTCTGGTGGGTGCCCATACAGAAGTGACACCAGTTGTCAACCCCCCTGTGCACCTGCAGATGTATACACATGTGCAGCCATTTATGTACATACAGGACCATTATATCTACCCTTTCCATGGAATCATGTATGTGCAAATTCATCTAATGCCAATCAGAAAAGAACAGAGTAGTTTGGGTTGAACAGACCTTAAACATAATCTAAAAACCATCTTAAAACACTAGACAGTTTCTTTGAGTGACACGATGCTGCATAAATCTGACCTGTGGCCCCTGACTTGTCCAGCTCCATTTTAGAAATTATTTTCTTTGAGACTCATTCTTTTCATGCAGCAAAATTATTATCCCAGGTGCTTAGTGAAGACTTTGGTACTTTTTTTTCTCTGACAGCAAAGAAGAGAGTTCTTGGGAGGAATGGGCTTCCCTTCAGTGTGTCTGGGACTTGACAAGAAAGGATGCCTTGTGCAGTCAATAGACCTGACAGACTGTTGGAATGATATTGTGGCCCCAGACTGAAAGGTTCTGGTAAGCTTGCATGGAATATTGGCCAGCCCCCTTTCAAAAAGGGGATATGAATAAGTGCCTGCCTCTGAATTGCTGGCAAAAAATGGTACTTTTGGACACATCTCTGCTCTTGGACCAGCCATGAAAATTCACCACACTAAGGAGAGTTCCTCCGTGATCGCTGCTGCTCCAGCCTTGACCTAGGTGGAGGCCTTGCCCAGGCTGGGATATCTTAGGGCTGCGAGTGGGGGAATTCTCCACAAGGCTGGAGATACAAAGAGTAATTCCTTGTTGCATATTTACAGCCGGCACGGACAGTCATGCCGGGCAGGCGGCCTATGCGGGCTGCATAATGAATGAATGAGTGAGCGCCTTCCCCGCCCTCCAGTGAGTTCCCGAGGCATTCAAAACCCTGCATCTTGACTTAAGGCTACAGCAGCACGTCCTGCTCCGACCCTTCACGTGGGCTGCGTTACACTGACAAAGAAAAAGGCTTTTTGTATTGTCTCTGCCAGGCTGACCTTTAGAGTGTTTACTTTTCAATCAGCTTTAAGCAGGCGAGCTTGAACTCCCCGGCGTGAGCAAGTTCAGCGCCGGAGTGCTCTCGCCCAAACATTTGCCAAGATAACGCCGAAGTGACAAATAAACACTAGTTGTTTTTACAGGTGTAAAATCAACAGATCAAATGCTGACCCTGGCCGTGGTGGTGAAGCCGGCCTGCGTTGTGTTTGAAGAATACCACTGCATCATTTACACTTGCAAACCCTTTGTAATCTTAATCTCTTTGTGGCTTTTATGTTATACTGGCCCCCCAAGGTTAAAGAAAGAGATTTAGACCTTAAACACAAATCCAGCCTTCAAGCTCTGGAATTATCTTTGCCTTTAAATGCAACTGATCAATGCCCATTTCTTTTGAAAATAAAACCCTTTTGAACCTTGAAAGCCTTCCACTGTTGAGCTATGTCTAAGTGCCACATGGGGAAATGGGCAGAAAAAAAGCCCATTTTTTCCTTAGTGCTTGCATTAGAGGTCCTAAAGTTCAGTCCAACGCAATCAATTTAATTGGCGCTAGCTCTAGTGACAAATTATACTGGTTTACACTCAAGTGTAGCACAGATTCCTCAAACGCTGGGAAAGAAGGGAGATACACTTCTTGGTCTCTACTTAAAGAGGGCAACAGTATTGGAAAAGGAGCACATTTAATTTATCACTGTCAGAGCAGGTGCAAAGTTTAATTCTAACTAAAAGCATTAAACAATTAACCCAGACAGTCAGGCCCTTCGGAAAACGCTCAGTTGCAGGGAACACATGGACCAGATTACCAATGGAAAAAAACCATAGCTCCTCTTTTATTTAAATGAATATCTCCTACCACTTAAAAAAAAAAAAAGGAAAGATGGAAAGAAAAAGGGAAAGAACTTTATAGCCTTCTGGAAACTAGTGAATAAAATTTAAGATGGGAAACTCCATCAGAGTGGCAGCAAATAGCTGTCTTTTAAGTAATTCATTGATCTTTGATACTCTATGAATTAGGGAATCTATAACCTGCTGATACCATCTCTCTATAGTATGCACGCATGTGTTTTTCAAAGTGCCTGGCTACTGTTTTCTTCTGCAAGGTAATGTGTTCCTTAGGCGGGGTTTTATCCCTTTGACACATTGAAGAAATGCAAGGGCTCTTTGCAAACCAGGTGTGGCTTGCCCAGAGGCATTTGCAACCTGTGGTTTCGATTTCATCGAGGAGATTCCCCCAAACTGAGGTCCCATTGGAGAATGCCAGTAAATCCATCCTTCAATAATCCTTCCTTCCACAGCAAAGTGAGGTCCCACAGCTACAGCAGACATCAGTGCTGGTGTGAATTTAAACAATTCTCTGGCAGGTGAAAATAGTGTTGGAGGAGGGGCAGAGTGTGGTACAGGTGGTGCAGAATTTGGGGCTAAAAATCACGTTCTGAAGGACAGCTTGCAGAGTCACTCTCTCAGACAGAGTTTGAGTTAGTTTTGTATCTATGGGTTATGCATTTACAGTAAAATCCATCTTTCCATGATTTCAGAGGAAGAACAATCCTGTGTTTTGTCCAAAAGAATCTCATGTGTATTGTGAAGAAGTGAACTCTTCAGTAGAGTTAACAAGGGAACGGCCCAAATCCTTCCACAGGGTCTCTGGGCATCCTCACTGACTTCTCAAAGTGAGTAAAAAATCCTGTCATTTCTAGTATGTTTTGTGTTGGTCTAAATTTGAATAGCCAAGGCAATTTAGAAATCTGTCCTTTCTTTCTGAGCCTTTATAAAATATGTGTCTGCACAGGATAAATCGCTTCATTATATTCCATTATTTTGTGGATAACGTGCTGGTGATATCGAAACAATGAGAATAATAATATTGTTCCCACTCCAGTGCCATCAACAGATTCCCTCCTTCCACCGTCATTTCAGCATCATTACCATGTCTCATTGCTTAGACCTTAGGTAGCCAATTTTGAAGCAATTCATCCTCGCAAGAAATGCCAAATGCCCATGCCAGGCATTCAGACTACATTTTTCAAACTGCCAGGTACAAAGCCATGCAGGCTCAAGGGTTTGGATGCTTATGATATTGTGTAACTAGAGCTGATGTGCTTCGAATATATTAGAAATGTGACTTTTTTCCTTATTTTTTGAAACCTGCCAAGCATGCTATTGAGCAAAGACTCATTTTCAGACATGCAAGAACAGTGCAAATGGCTTGAAATTAGGTGTGGGATTTTTGCTTATGTATATGTGAATGGAAATTTAACTCTGCAATTTATAGAGAACTCATCCTTGAGACCTGGAACAGCACAGAAATGAGATGTGTGAGATTTTGGTGGACTTTGTGACTTCTACTGTGTGTTTGCATTTGTTCCTCCTCCTTTTGGGCTTTCTTGAGGTGATGGGTGAGACTGGGACCCCTCTGGCAATGAGTACATCCCACACCAGTAGCTGCTGAGGGTGCAGCAATGGCTGAGGATTCCCAGAAGAAAGCAGAAGGAAAATGCAAAAGTGTACTGTAAAACTTTACTGAGATATTTTCCTATTTCTCCCTTCCTTTCTTCAAGAGGTTTTAAAATTGTTTTTATCCCTTAAAATCTAAACCATTTATTACAAATACCAACATGAATTTCCTTGCAGTAGGATAAACACTCAGCTGCTCCACTTATTGGAGTGCTGCAACATAAACAAACCCAGACCCAATGATTTCTGCAGCAAATCCTTCTTCTGGTGGGGAGTGGTGTTTCTGCATTGCAATCAAGCTGGTGTTTGCATCCTAACAACATACTCTGAATGACAGGGTCCCACACGTACTTCTACATAGCAGAGAGATAAGGGGAGGCAGAGGAAGGAATACAAATGATCCGCTTGATAATGGCCCTGGCTTTTCTTTGTGTATTGGGGTGGCACAAGTGAGAGGCAAAGCAAAAAAAAAGCCCTGGCTGTGTCCTCATGCAAACCATGAAACTTTAGGTCTTGTCTACTTCAGTCTCACCAAGGACCAGGTTGGACCAAAATGAGTCTGGTGGTGCTGACCCCAGTGAAAAAGTGACAAAATTGGATTATTTTATATCAGTTTTGTGTGTTGGCTTTTCTTGGATTTATTGTCAAGATTTTCCTTTCAGTCCTGAAAGGAATGAATGGAATGAAAAGAATGAGGATGAGCAACAATTACAACTAAAAATTTGAAGTTGTTTATAGTCACAGGACTCCAGAAACTGTGACTTTTAAGAAAAGCATCAAATTTCCAGTTGTTAGATTCAAATCGTGAGAGCTAGTACAATCCAGTCCCTAAAACTGATGTTTATTGCTTCCTTCCTTTACTACGCCTGGCATTTGAAAATGGGACGGGTTAGAGAGAGCTGGGAATTCCATTTCAAAGCAGCACCAAAATGCCGACAAGAAGGTTCTCCAGTGCCCATCATGGTGGAGCATGGAACATGATGTAGCCCATAGCCCTAAAGTAGCTCTGGTGTACTTGGTATCTCTTTTTTCAGAGAAAAAATACCTGGATTTGTTCTCACACCACTGGAAGATTTGTTGCATATTACAACCTTAGCGTGTAACTTTCCACAGCTTTGGAGTATTTCAGTCATAACAAAATAGTCATAGCCGACTAATTTGATCCAACATAAAAGTAACAGTACAATAATAATAAAAATAATTTCACTATCTGTAAGTTACATTGTAACATGTAAATTGAGTTTAGTAAACTGGGAAAAAACCCACCTTAAACTGGATCAAAATGAAAGGTGTTGACCATATCCCAACCAATATTTTGAGGAGGTCAAATCCAAACTTTTTATTTCCCTACCACAACTCAATTTCTCATGAAAATTTGGAATCTTCCTTGCAGCAGGAGCCCTTTACTTCTGTCGTAAGATGAGATGGATCTTCTCTTCAGCTACATAGTTGTACAATCCCTTTTTTCAATGTGTTATGCCATTACCCTTGGTCTTGGTACAAGGTGATGAACTCCTCAGGTTTTATTGAACTTTTTCTTTTGTGGTAGGCAGTCTTTTTTATCAGTTTTATGGGTATCACCTTGCAGTTGGTTGAAATATCTGCTTGGCTTGGTGCTCTTGGAACGAAGGAGCCCCTATGTGATGGGTTATGTGTCCACTTGAGGAGCATTTGCTCAAAGCCCTGTCCAACTGGACCTTGAAATGAGTAAATAAAGTTATGTCCCAGAAACACGGTCCTCCTTGGGATGGTAAACACAGCAGGGGAAAGGCTGAGAAGCCTTCCATAAAATGGAGTAATAATTAAAAAAAAAAAGAAATCTGTGAATGGAGCAGGACAGGATGGTGCTAAATGCGTGATGCTCCCCCCATGGGATTCAGCCATTTTGGGCCATGAGTAGACAAAATACTTAAGTGTGTCCTAAAGTGTGTCTTACACTTGAGCAGCATTTGAAATCATATTTAAGGTAAAGCAATTGCTTCAGAGTCTTCATTAAAATGAAAATTATCAGGAAATGGAGTCTCTGTGACTCAATAGAGGGTGGGGTCTGGCCCTGCTTTGCCCACCCCATGATAGCAAAGCAGGTTTCCTTGTGGTATTCTGGTGCAAGCCTACCCTGGATTTACCTTCCTGGGAAATGCTTCACAGGGAGTCAGGAGCACAAAATGCACCCCTCGCACGAATGAAGCCCCATGATGCCAAAGCAGGATGTGTCCCTGGCCTTTTGCTTAAAGTCTCCATCAGGAATCTGTGAAGAACCGGGAACGAAAAGGAAAAGCTGCTGGTAGCAGCGAGCGTGCTAATTCCCGTGGAGTGTGGAAGGAGGGGTTTTGCTGATACGCTCTTTAAAAGCATGATCTGTTTTCTGCTGCTAGTTAAAGAGGGTAGTGGCAGTCTTTAGTGGCTGTGTCAATGTAGCCCATGTTATTATGTACAGATGTGCCAGCTGCAAGTAGGCATTATCTCTTTGATAGTGCTAAGCACTTTACAGTGGGTCAGAGAAGTGCAGCTCTCAACCAATAGATCTAATTGCAATCCTTTTATGTTCTCTATGATTGCAGGTTTCTCCAGCACTATAAACAAATAGTAATCAACTAAACCTGTTACCTCTGAGCAGCGATGTCACGATATGAAATATTAACTGTTCCAAATACAGTAATGATGTTTTAAAACTGTATTTGTTCTTGAAGGTAAAAAATAAGGGGAAAAAACCAGGAGCACTAGCACTGGCAGCATGAAGAGCCCTCTGGCTCTCTTTCATCTAATGAAAAATTGCGTCTGTATATAGGACATGTTTTATGTGGTCAAATACAGTGTAAATATTGTGTACATCTTTTGCTATTGCAACAACATATCAACAGCACCACAAATAATCTCTGCCTCAAATCTACATTTTTTTAAGACACTGTTATGTTAATACAAGAAAAACTTTTGTTTTCTTAGCTCAAGAAATGCTAGACGTGGGCCTTGAATGTGTGGCTGATGAGACGGAGTAGAGCTGGAAGGGGAGAAGGGCCTGATTTCACCAATTTTTTCCCCTGTTGCAGAAAAATTTTTGTAGATGTTCCTTCTGTGTGTTTGGCTTGCTGGGATTTTGGTGAGGCTGAAAGGAGGAGTTATTTGTGGAGCAGCCTTTTTAGGTCCCTAAACTAAGAAGTGTCTACTCATGTCTGCAAACTAGACAGTTTCAGGTTTTGGCCAAGTCTGATTTGGAAATGTGTCCCAGGAATCTGATCCTGCCCATGTTATTAGTTCTCTTGACATGTGAAGGCTGGGCTTGGGCTAGCTTGTGAAAATTTCCCACTAGCCCAACCCCAAAAGGTACCTGAATTAATTGAACGTTTTTTTATGGTGTAGCTGGTTGAGTTTGAGGGCCTGTGCATCTTGAACAATTTAATTTACTGGTTGGTTATAGACATGGCCTCAGGGAGGTGCTGGTACTTGGATGCATATGAGGTGTCCATGGCTTAGCACCAGCTCAGCTGCTGAAGGAAACAGCTGGAAACAGCCTGGTCATCTTGAAGCGCTGAAATGGGGACTTTCTTCATAAATTGATCATGAAGGAGAGTTTATGAAACTTTTCACGGTTTGGGATTTAATCAGCTCTGATCGATGCAACCCTAATGCAAGGTGAACTTGTTGATCGCTTCCATTGGAGGGTAAAAAAGCCCAAGGAAAAGCCGGGGCCGTATGCCTGTGTTGCTTCTTGCTCTCATGCTGATGCAAACCAAAGTAATTAGCTGAGCGTAAGCCTGCTAATTGTTGCTCATACAGAGGCGTAAATAACCCAACCAATGCCTTCCCACCCCCACCTGCATCTGTCTGGTTCCTAGTGTGCCCCCCCCCGTTTTGTCCCAGGGGCACCCCAGGCTGACCTCCAGCACCCGGCCGAAGGGGGTCAGTGTTAGGCTGGGCTTTGTGCCTTCTCCACGCCCCCAGCTCCCACTCATCCGGGGAGTGAGAGATGGAGATTGGGAATTAAAATATCTTTAAAAAGAAAATAAGCTTTTGTATCAGCCAGCTGGCGAAAGGATAAAAGACTGTGCTCACAAGATGCAATCAAAATTCAACAGTGTTTTATTAAACATGTAATATTATCAAACTAAACAAAAGAGCCCTCAATGGCTGGGAATACAATGCGATACAATTTATTTTATTTTTTTCCATGGTGTCATTCATACAAAAGTGTCATTGAGCATTCGGCTCCCAGTGACGAGCTGCACATGCAAATACCAGTACATGTGGTGGGCTAGGCAGTGGAATGCAATGTGTCCTGCAGGTAGATCACAGACCATTCAAATTTTTTTCAGATAACTGCTGTTATTGCACAGGGAGAATGGGTAGCTTACAGAACTAACCAGCCAAAGAAGCCAAGTTTAACTGTCTGCTAAGGACCTTGGTCAGTAAACAGGTGGTTTCCTCCAAGCCAGACTTGTTTTCAGGCTCCTGCTCTAGTGCCTCACCCCACAAGGGCTACAAATCAGCAGCTGATTTTGCCCTTTATATTGATTTTTGTATTCTACTCTCGGTTAGTTTTCCTAGCACCTAATAGAAGTTTGTCATTAACAGATAAAATGCTGTGAACAACACTAAACAAAACATTTGGATACCACTCTGCTCTACTTCCATAGTTAATTTTGTGCCAGTGAAAAGACACAGACCCAAAGCAAAATTCAGGAACTTAGATCAGGCCTAGGTTTTGCAGACACAAAGCTGCTTATATCTGACAGGTTTTGGAGATTCCTGTCAATGGGAGAGCATAGAGTGGTGAAATGAGGGTGCTGGAGCTCCTCTACAGGTCCTGGTGAGATGTTCATGCTGTAAGGATGTGGAAGTGTGGGCTGGAGGGGCTGACATATCCATCCCGTATTCTTAATCCCATCTTGAGTTAGGTGCAAAGGACGGCTTCAAGTGCAAGGCAGAGGTGAATCAGTTATAATTATCTCCAGAGAGCGATCAACAATTAAATTGCATTATTAACTCTGAATCTCACTGGAAATATGTGCTATCTTTCTTTTAAATACCTGAGGTATAGCTCTTCCCCTGACTATATTTACTCTGTGAATTTTGGTCCCTTAAAGGACTGGCAGTCGAACAATCTACCAATTAAAATGGGGTGGGGGGAGATTGTGCCTGGCCTCCATCAGCTCAGCCAAGCAAGTTGGTGTAAAGGTGTTTGTGAACGGCAGCCCGGGAGCAACTCGTCTGCAAAAGCTTTTCTTCCCTGTAGAACTCTAAAGGCAAGGCAGCATGGAAGGGAAAAAAACCCAAAATCACTAAGAAGCCCTAACCTTGTAACATACAGTTTTTGCTAAAAATATATATTAATAATATATTATTGAGCGGGCATAGATGAAGAAGGCCAGGGAAAGCGTAAGCAATAAGAGTGTGAGCAAGGTCAGTGTTCCTTGCCCGAGGACAGCACAATCAATAAGAGCTGGTCAATACCTGCTTTATTACTACACTCCCACTCCGAGCAAAATCATTTTTAAATTAAGAATATATTTTGCAAAACTGAATTAACGATATTGAATATTTTGCTCTTTGATATGACTAGCCTTCAAAATCAAATTATTAAATATGGAAAAAAGCATATTGGTTCAGCTAAGGATTTTTTTTGTCCCTAGAAAGGAAGTGGATTGTTTGCGATTCCCTCTTGTGCCTGGGCATTAAATTACGCTGGATGTTGCCCCCACCTTTCATTGAAAGGTGAAATGCAAAGATTTGGTTTTGTTTCCAAATGGCTCCTTTTTGCTTTGGAGACAAAATACTGATGGATAAAGCTGAGTGTATAAAATGGAGACTGTCAGTAAACTTCTGCAGAAATGTTTGTCTCTCCTTGGTTCGATGGACAGAGGATTCAGCCCATCCTAAAACCACACAATTTTGTCAACCATCCCCACCTTTTCTCCTGCCTTCCTGGGCTTCCCAGCTGACTCACTCGGAGCATATATTGATGGTGTTAATTTGGAGGTGCCGTGAAGGCTTGCTCCAGGCAGGTTACTCATCGAGGCAGTATCAAAGGGTGAGACACGATCCGTCCCTGCTCCCTGGGGCAGCTCTGCTTTGGCTCTGCTGGATTATGCCAGGTTGCTCCTACCCTTCACTCCAAAGTTTAGAGCCTGCAGTAACTTGAGCAAATCTTGTTTCATTGTGTTAAAATGATTACATGGGTTTAGGATGGCCATTTATCATGCTGAATTTTGTTTCCTTTGGAGGGAAGGGATGAGAAGCTCTTTTATTTAGCTGTATCTGTGTTTTGAAGGCTTAGCTTTGGCAGCCGGGTTGTGAGCTTTGCAAGGACACTGTCAGTCCCACAGTGGTGGTGTGACAGGGAGGGCAGTGGGTGCTTGGTGCAGAGCAGCTGGCGGGGGAGCTTCCACTACCAACATTTGGCCTGGGGATCTTGATCTGTTGTCCAGATGTATGGCTCTAGCCTGGCAGGGTGATGTCAGGGCTTTCTTCCTGCAGGAAAATGCTGATAATAGCCAATTGCCAACCTCTTCTCCTGCAGCAGGGTCTCAGGGATGCTGCTCCTCTCCTCCCTTGTCACCCTCCTTACATCCCTCCAGTGTCTCGCTGGTGTCTGCCATGCACTCTCTTGTTGACATTTGTTTTGCAGTAGTTATCTGTTGCTGAATGCAGGTAGGACATGAGATGGCAGTCTCCCCTGAAACTAAGAGATATTGAAAAGACTCAGGCCTGTAGGGTTGGTTTGTTGTTGTTGTTTGTTTGTTTGTTTGTTTTTTAGTTTTACTCTTTTATTGTTTGCTGCTTGACTGCTTCATCTAATTCTCCTCAAAATGTTTAGACAAGATTCACCTAGGACAGATGGAGAGCTTTCTCCCTAAAATGTGTCCTGGCTCTTTGAGCATCAAGGGGTAGCTGGATGCTTGGGCTCCAAACCAAAATCCCTTGCTTTTTGTTGTGTTGACTGAAATACTGTAAAATACATTTTCTTTCAAAGCCCCAGTGTTGCCCCTCTTTATGAGGACCAAGTTGCCTTCAACCCCAGCAGCTCCACAGAGGTGGTTGTCAAATGGATGAAGTCTGTCATGCAGCTTTTGTGGCTGCTTAAACTTATCTGGTACCTTACTTCCAGGAGGACATTGGAGACATTTAACCCAGCAGCTTTTGATCGGTGCAGGGAATTCTAATGGGGGTGGAGGTTTAAATCCAAACTTGTGAAGGGAGAGGTTTGAATTCACATCATCTTGTCTCTGCATCTCTAAGTCGCCAAGAGCAATTGAGTTACATTGTTTTGGGGCCACCAAAGCACTGGCCTGGATGTTGCTAGTTGCATTTTCAGGTAAGGAGGGCTTTCACCATGGGTGACTGTGGTAGTGACTCTGATACAGCAACTGGCTCTGTTCAGCCCAAAGTCCAAATTATGGAACTTTTCCTTAATTACTTCCAGGGTAAAAGAAAGGTAAATGGTTGTGCAGTACCATGAACACCAGGCTTTTACAAAGAGAAAGCTCAAACCATTTGTAGCTGTTTCTCTTGTGAATTTGGAGTAGGGAGGGAAGGATCCCTAAAAGCCATATGTTGCGTTCTTGATATTGGGATGGTTTAGTGATGCCCAGAACTTCCTCCAAGGGTCTTTGTAGGGAGGACCAATACCTCTGTTTTTTTCCTCTTGTACAAATCTGGTGGACATGTAGCAAGAATGCATTGAAACAGGCCCTAGTGACATTTTTATTGGCAGTGGAAGGAGAAGTTGACATATTAAGCAATTCAGAACAAAAAAAAAATCTTTATCCCATTTCACTCAGCATTTCTCCTCCTGTGCCCTCCCTTTGGAAAAATTAAAAACTTGAATCCGGGGTGATGTCTGACATCCCTGATCCCAGCACTGTGCTGGGACAAGTATTATCTGTTTAGTTCTGGATCTTTGCTGCTGCATCCTCAGGGGTTCCCCCTCATGTTGGGCATTGTTGAAGGGGACAGGTGGCTGTCCCTCCTGCTTTGTAAACATAACTTGGCTTCACTAAGTATTTTTAAAAGAAGGTATCAGAGGCTAACTGGAGGGTTCATGGGAGATCAAGGCAGCTGAACCTTGGGAACAGAGGGAGAGGAAGGATGAGCGTTATACAAAAAGAGCTAATGGCAAAACCTAAAAGGTGGATTTGTGAAATGCCTGGTTTTTTGTGTGTTAGAGCAGGTACGCCTTAGCTGAACTACTGCAGTGAGTTACTCTGATACAGCACATCCCTGCTGCCACATTTGGTGTCATGCTGCCTCCAGCAAGCATCTGCTGGCCTTGGCCATCACGTCCTAGCTCCAGTGAAGCTCTGCTGGCACATGATCTGCACAGAAAAGCTCCTGCAAGCACTGGGAGGGTGGAGAGGGAGAGACCTAAGACTTTAAATAAACTTGACGCTAAGTCAAAACCCAAACAAAAGGAGGATGAGGGGGAAGGAGCTTGGTAAATAGCCTTGTTCACCCTTACAGATGTTTTATATGTGGCAGTTAATGGCCATGGTGAGCTAGTTAGTGAACAGTGTGGAAATACACCTTCCACTGATACAGGGCGGAGGGCAGCTGACCACCCTGGCAGGAAAATACCCCTGCCAGTGTTCTTCTCCATTTTATTTTATTCTTTCTGTGCATGTTGGGAAAGGATCCAGAAGAAAACCAATGGGTTACATAAAGAAACCACTTTTCAGAGGCATCCTTTAATTCACAGGGAGCATGCGCCGCTGCACCCGCTTGGCAGGACACCTGCAATCTTTAAGGCCCAATTAGTCTTTTCAGAAGTACGATGTCAGAGGGGGAGAAACTTGACCTTCTGGGGCTGGTAGAAAAAAAACAAATCTTCCCTTTGATTGCCTTTGGTTAAAGCTGGGAGGGAGGTCGTGCCTCCCCCTGTGGCGCAGGGCAAGGGCTGTATCGACAGAGCCAGCCCCGTTGTGTTTGTGAGTCGGTGCAGGTGCAAGCCGTGGACAAGCAGGTGTTTGTACAGAGGTGACCTTGAGCACGGGTTCTTGACCTGCCCTTTCCTCCTGACTCATCTTGCCTCGAAAAAGGGCTGGTTTCAGGCTGTGGAGGGCCTGTGAGCTAAATAACATTATTTAGAGGTCTCTCTTAAGGGCTTCTCTTGCAAGGTGCTTTTTGATAATGGGAGACATGCAGTTCAGATGCTGACGGAGCTGTTTTAAAAGGGTTCGGTTCTGCAGAGATTTTTCATCTTTACAGAAAATTTATGCCTTTAAAGAGGTGCAAACAAACTACTCTGGGTTTGAAAAAATGTGTGGCTGATGTGTTTTATCTGGGGAGGAATCTGGCTCTGTTTGTGAACAGGCTAATGTAAACCAATTTGGAATGGGGGGACATGCTGGGCAAGGTGTCCTGGGAAACTTAAACAAATTGTAATTTTCTATTAATGTTACTAACTTCTTAAACACAGCAAGGAACCAACAGTTCTTTTTATATATATATATATATATATATTTACATGTATGTGTACATGCATATATGTGTGCCCAGGCCAACCTTTACACATGTGTATGGCACAGATTTCCTGGGCTACTCCCTTCTCACCTTAAGCCTCGTCTGCAAGTTTACTTCCTGCTTAATTTTAAGTGTATGAGAGTTCAGGTTAGTGTTTACTCGAGGAAGAGAGCAGGATATTTTCTTGGAGAAGCTGACAGCCTTGTGCTCCTGCAGCAGGTCCTCCATCAGCCTCCATTCCCAACCTACCTGTCTGATGGCTCCCATTTTACAGATGGACAAACTGAGCAGTGGGCAGGAGGAGGGCAAGGGGACTTCAAGGAAGAGCCTGTGAGGGCAGTATGTGACATCCCCAAGTCCTCCTCCATCACATTCATGCCATCTCTCTGAGTTTTGCTGGAGTGTGAGCTCCGCCACGTGCTCCCAACCCCAGTGGAAACAAAGGCCAGAAACAAAGGCAAGGCTGAGCAGAGAGATGTGGAGTTGCAAAGAGGCTACTGGTGAGTTACCACAGCGTGAGCTCTCACGTTAATTAACATCTTCATTAATGCTCTGGGATAAGGAAAATACTTGCAAATTATATCAAATGGGGAGGAGCTGCAAATATGGGAATGATACAGGGAAAACTGTAAAATGAGAAACATGAATAAAGGACAATAGGAGACTTAATGTGGAAAAATCTTGCAGTCACTAGAATACGCCTAGAGCTCCAATGAAGCCTTAAGATCATCCTGGAGCGATGGGAGTTTGCAGGGAGATCTGTCAGCAAAAGGAGGGTTCAAACATGTTGGAGTTCTGTGTGGGTGGTGTTGGAGGCTGAAGGGGCTGGTTGATAAAGAAAAGATGTGGGCACGGTGTGATAAAGAGGAAAAGGAAACAGAAGGTAAATTGTAGAGATTTGGATGAAATTACTGAATGTTGAGAAGAAAATTCCCTGATGGAGGGATGTCTGAGGTTGCTGAATTTTTCCTGGGATGAAGTGATGGAGGCTCCATTGCTTTGTACAGTCCCAGGTTTGGAGCTTAAGAGGAGCTCTTTAAACACCTGGTCTGACTTTGTGTGTGCACTCTGGGACTTCACACATTTACTCTTGTACTGAACCCAATGACTTGAGTTTGACTGAACTGTGACCAGGGGACATTTAAAACCAGAGTGTGTGATTTACTGAGGAAGAGGCAACAATCCCATGTTGTCAGGGAGGTGAATTTGGTGATCCCGGGGGTCTATACAGACCCTGTCTTTGTAAGATAAAATGTGAATGTGCAGGTTGAACAGAAACATCTAAACTCACATGGAACCAGCCTTCTGGCACCATGGGTTCCATCAATTCCAAATGGACCTGAAGAATAAGACCTGTACATTGTAGAGTGGTTGAGGTTTATACTTTGCTTGGAGGGAGACCACTGCTTGGTGTTTGAGTTTATCAGCCAAATTGTAAAACTTCTCTGGGTAATGTCTGCATCAGGTGGGATCAGGAGTAAACATGGTCCTATGTGCAGTGTGTGTACAAGTACAAATGGTATTAAGCCTTGCAGAGGGGGGCTGAGGAAAGTCCAGGCTTGTACCATCATTCCTATCAGACTTCGTTTTGAAATCCCATTGTTAAACAAGGGTTTCTCTGCCTAAATCACTTGCAGCTTGTTTCACTTTCTGTGTTTGAAGAGTTGCTCTGTGGGTGATGCTGAGTTACAGAGCACTACCTTCTACAGATAACAGGAAGGAAAGAGAAGAGATTAAGGGGGACAAACACCGCACAAGCCAAAACATTCTCAATTAACCTTAATTGAAGTGGATTAGCAATGAGGACATGCTTTGTATGTGTGTGAGCACACACACGTAGATGTTCCGGGGATAAGAAGGGGTCAGACCTGGACTCTGAAAAAGCGTTTTCCACCGATTCCTAATGACTTAAGACAGATCTAAGCTACACCAGCTGGAATCAGACAACTTTGGCTCCAGAATTAGTGTAGATAATTTATCACAGCAGTGCTTGAATAATAAGACTATTGCTGCTTTATTATATCAGCCAGTGTCATAACCAGATAGAAAAGTTTAATATTAACAAGGGGAGCTGCCTTCAGTAAGCGCATGTGAGAGAGAGCGCGCTCTCATTTTTAAAGCCTGTGTGTACTAAAATGTCAGTGTCTTGACCTCGGGGAAAGGAGTTCGTTAAAGAAAAATACAAATACAAAGTAAATACTCTCTCCGAAAGGTTTATTTAATCTGTTTCTCTTCCTGCCCTGATTTTTCTTAATGTATTTAAAACTTAATATTTACTCTAGCAAAACAAAATCTATAAAATAGTTTTTGTAGGCTCCTAAATAAGTAGTAGCAACTCAGCCGGAGCCAGCCAGTAAGCACTGCGAAATATGCATTGTAGAGACATTTGAAGTTGTCCCCAGTGGACAATTTGCACCGTTCAGTGTTAAAAGGCTCTATTTCAGAGCTGTAGAAAGCCCCCCAGATCCCCTGACTAGGCACAGCGAGTTTACAGATGATGTACTCCACTCAGCCGCCTTGTAGTTTCAGGGCTTAAATGGCTGGCAGGGCAAAGAGGGGATAGTTAAAACTCTCAAGCTGCTAAAATGGAAAAGCCTTGCAAGATTTTATGGCAGATGGAAAAAAAAATTTTTTGAAGGATGGATGTTGTTGGCTTGACCAGGTGGATGGGCAGGGAGAGGGACATGTGGGACAAGGGGTGCCTACCAAGCATCAAACCTGCACTGAAATGTGAAAATGGGTGAAATCTGTGCAGCCAGGTAATGTTGCAGGCTCTGCTATTTCCCTTGCTTTAAAAAAAAAAAAAATTATTCTGCTTTAGAAATGTATCTGACAGGAGGTGTTTATACAGAAGTTGTTTATACCCATTTTTACCACAGTATTGAGTTCTTTCTCCTGAAATTTGGCTTAGGTTTCTTCCCCTCTGAAGGTTAGGAGGGAAGGGAGCAATTCCTCTAATTTTCACTGGCAAAATATGCCAGTGTGGGAATGTGCTGCTTTTCCTGGTGTCTGTCTGCCTGTCCCTCTTCTGGGTCCAAACACCATCACTGGCAGTTTCAGCTCCCTGTGTTTCAGGTGCTCTTTGACACCCAGGACACTCTCTCCAGTCCATAGTCCCTCTGTTCAAATCTCTTTTAAGGGAAAATCGGAATGATTTTAGCTCTTCAGAATAAAGCAGAGCTCTATTCTGTCACGCTCCTTATGTCCTGCCACTGTCAGGTGGTGAGGAAATCAAGAGCGTGAGCATTCATTTTTCTGTTTCTTTATTTTCCCCAAATCATCCTAACTTGTTTATCCACATCTTTCTGTCATTTTGTGGTGCTTTCATGGTTTGAGAAGCTTGTGGTTTTGTTTGGTTTATGGTTTTGATTTAGGGGTTTGGCTTGAGATATTTATGTTTGCGTGGTTGGAGTTTTGTTTTAGGCCTGGCACAGGGTTTGGGGGTTATGTTGTTTTTTTGGGGGTTTTTTTGGTTGTTTTTTTTTTTTAATTTAAAAATTGCAATTATGTTTCTGACACTGAAGAAAACCTGTAGCCTCCTGTTGTGCACAGAGAAATGTGCTAAATTCAAAGAAGCTCCTTAGACTGTATCTTTTGCTGGAGTTTACACAGGATTTCCCATTACCACTCAGGGAATGAACACGGTACAGAAAATATATAGGTTCTTTTTTTCCTCTTTTCACTAAAAAGACTCTGAGTGGTATCTGAGCTTTTTTGCCAGCTGGTTAGAAAGGCTCCTGCAGGGGGACAGAGGTATGAACATAGGAATAAACTCCAACTTGTATTTTGATTCTTTTAATTTTGAAATTGTGAGTTATTTCCTGCAGGCAGGAGGGTGGACACTGCCTCCAGCACCTCGTTTGCTGGAGAGAATTGAGAGCATTTGGTTTTATCAGCCGCTGGCATGGTAATGAGCCTATTTCTATTGAAATTGGCTCATTACTATTCATTTTTGCTGGCTCTCGACCAACTCATGAACCGCTTTTTGATTTTCAGGGGAGGAAAAAAAAGAAATAAATGTAGGGAGCTGGTCCCATCCACCGATAGATGTGACAATGTGAGGACGCACAGAGTGAGCCTCTGTGCTGTGACCCTCTGGCACAGCTCAACCCTGACGCATGCCACCGCTGCTGCTGTGGCGGCTGTCCCTTCCATCTCCTGCACTGTGGAGTCCCTCCCCACCATGCCAAGCAGTGGCATAGGGGTTGTGAAGACTCCAGCAAGGATTTGTTCCATTTACACACGAGCTGACCAAAGGAGAAGTTGGGTTTTGAGAGGGGATGGGTCTTCAAGAGTATTGGAAGGCTGACTAAGCATCTTTCTATGTCCTAATTATTTGGTGGACTGGTAGTTTCTGTTTGTGGGGTTTTTGGCAACTTGTCAAATTATGTTATTCAAGTGTATTTGGTGACATTTAAGAGGTCTTTTTCTTATTTTGAACAATATGTAAGTCCTCTCTCCCTCACACACACACTGACATCTCTGGGAAATGTTTTAGCAACAGTAAAAATCAAAACTCAGATCTTTGAATGTCTGCCTGAAAAATATCTTTCTTCAAAAATGATTGAGCATGTATTAATTATATATGAATGCAATTTTATCCCTGTTACCAGTTTGAAAAAGCTCAGCCAGGCTCTGCCACCTGTACTCACATGTGACTAAAATGCCATTACATTATTTCGGCTTATGAAAAGAAGGGATTTCTTGTGCACACAAGGACTCACTGGGTTTGGTTGCATCTTTTGCTAGATGCCTGGTGTGATAGTGGAAGAAGCATCATTTTCAGGTGAGTTTTGCGTAGCCCCTTCTGAAATGACCTTTCATCACTGACTGCTTTATAAAATCTTACTCCTGATTCAGGGAGGGAGAATTCTTTTGGCAGAGAAGCACCAAAGTTTAATTCTATATATCCTTAGACTCTTTTTTTTTATTTTTTCCAAAGTAGTTCCACTTCAAGTTAAGGAATGAAAAATGCCAATAGCTTGCAGTAGAATTGTCTGTGTTTAATACTATTCACTATGTGCTTCTGTGGCACACAGGAAAGGAGAATGTTTATTTTCTTCTGTGATTTGAAAAATAAAAGTTGGATTGACTACTCTTTAAATACCAAAAACTGGAAAAATGATAGGCAGATGATGACTTCTATAAAACAAACATTGTCCTCCAGGTAAAAAACTGAATCAAGGACTACAAAATATTTACAACAGTTGGCAATACATCTTCAAACTTGCATTGTTTTGCACATCATTAAAAGAAAATAAACTGTCTGCTTTTTAGAAGAACTCACAGTTTTGTTTAGTTTGTTTTTTTTTTTTCTTTCTACTGGACTGAAAGTATATCTCCTCCAGAGCAAAAAGCGCCTTCAAAGTTTGGATTCAAGTTGTTGCAGACTTTTGGAATTATTAACGGTGCTGTTACAATCATTGGTGGAGGGAAGCGACTTGCAGCACATGTAGGAGAACTTTCAAAGTCCTTTGAGGAAACAGTTTTAGGTTTTCCTTTATGTCTGTGGATCTTTCTTTGCTGGAGGAGTTGGCACAGTCTCAAGGGTTCTATTCATATTTCCATCCCTCTGCCCAGTTGATCAGGCTGGCTCTGTGGTACCACAGCTGGTCTTGACTCCATCGGAGGAGAGGACCTCAGTGCAATCTTGTAAAAGCTTTCGTTAGCTTTTGTTGGGTCATAACAAATTAAAACAGCCTGACCCAGCTTTTCATCTGAGTTTCTCAGGTCAAATATATTTACTTCTGTTTGTTTATTTTTAGAACTTTAAATAATCAGCTTTATTTTTGTTGCAGTAAACGGGCCAGAAGTGATCTGTTATCATAGGCTGGAGGGAAATCACAAGAGTGACAGATGTTTGTCTGTGCTCATTACAGAGATGGAGTTTGTTTAGATTTTCACTGTAAAGGTTTTACTTTTGGAATTAGAAAAAAAAAGGTCCCAAATTCAAATCATCCTTGTTTTATATATTGTGTAGACCATCTGGAAAAGTCAGCAGGCTTGTTTGTGGCTGGTAAGGTCTTGTGATGTTGTTTCAGGAATCCAAATCTGTTGTACAACAGTTCTAAGTAGACCAACTGACAGTCACATCTCATGTCTTCCTGTGGTTCCCTAGCATGGAAAATGGATGAAGCAATGGAGAAAACATTGGGAAACCCTGGGTTACCTGGGACTGGAAGAGTATCCAGATCCAGTTGAGTGGCACTAGCAAAATGAGCACATAAGATGAAAGGCAACCATGAAGCCAAAACAGTATTTGTCCATGATTTGGAAAAGCTTACAAACGGCATTTAGGAGGAGACAGAAAGGAAAATGAGATGTCCATAGAGAAATTAGAACCTATCTAGTGTCAGAAGTAGCAAAAGAACCCATGAATCTTGGGTGATAAAGATGTGAAAAGCTTATGAAGTGTGGTGATTTTTTCATGGTATTGTTTTGGTGGAGACCTTTTGGTACCACATGAATATAAGTATCCTTTTACACCATGGTGTTTTGTCTAGTTCCTTAGCTCTGCTTTAATTCTCAGCAACATACTTCAGTTTGTCCTGGAGACAAGCTCATTTAAGGTTGTCTTCTGGGACCTCTTAGTTGAAAGGAATGAAGTTTTTTTCTCTGAACAGAAAGAAGAGTGGCTTAGGCTCTGTACTGGACTGGGGATGATGCAGGGCTGAAGAACTATGGCTGGCTTTAGGGACAACACATGAGAATCCCTGTAAGTGCTCTGGGAAATCTACAGTCTGCATGGATTATATGGACAAGGAGAAATGCTTGTTTTACTGGGGGAGAGCTTTGCCCAGGCTGATACCTGAGCTCAAAGTCTGGAATCCACTTTGCCAAGAGAAATGAGTTTGAGGTGGCTTAATCTAGAATACGGGTTTAGGCTGGAATTGGCCTCCAGTGGCAGCAAAAGCTAGTTTTTTTGCTCTTCAGGAATAAATCCTTTACAGTATCTGGTGGATCTGGGCCACATTAACCCAGGGAGGAGCAAAGGGAGAAAAATTATGCATGTAATTGAACTGTATGAGAATTGTTTGAAATGGTCTGACAGGGCATACACAGAAATGATGGGATGAAATGGCAAGGAAAAACTTATGTTGAATATTATAACCTCCTAACAGAAAGATACATTAGACTAAGGAGGAATATCCCAAGGGAAATGGTGGAAGCCCCATTGCTTGGATAATTTCTAATTAAACTAGACAAAGCACTTGAGAATATATTGTAAGGGAAAATCCTGTAATGGCAGCAGGCTGGACAGGGTGACCCTATAGGTCTTTTTCATTTCTAATTTCTATGATTCACTAATGATTAAGTAATTCACAGATAAACTAAACATCCGTATTGCTGGGTCTTATCCGAAACTCACCTCACCTATCAACCTTTTCAAATTTACCAATTAATAGTTAATTAGTTAATGTTTGTAAAGTGCTTTGAAGATGAAAAGTGCTAAGTGCTAAGTATTATTAGAGAAATAGGGATAGATAAACTCATTTTACTTAATTTTGAACCCACTCAAACACTCACGGAGGGCTCAAAATTCAGATTCAGACTTGAGCATTATAGGGTTTTCCTGCCTTGTAGAAGGACTTTCAGTGAGGTTGTTATGCTGTGATTAGAATACAGTTATAATTTTGCTAATGCACTTATCACACGTTTCTACATATGGCGCAGCAGTTCTAATCCTGATAAAATGTGCATGGAAAGCTATTGTCCCTGTCCTTACACAAGCTGCCATGTACAATACAAGCACTTCACTTTGTGAGGGACTGCAAGTAGCATGGAGAATATGAAAGCTGTTTTCTCTCCTGGCTTTTATCCTTCCAGTTTATGTTAGGTTTTTTGGGGTTTATTTAATAGCAGCAAATGAACAAGTAAATATTTAGGAGGGAACTTGACCAAGAATTCCCTGGTGATTATATTTTAAGTCATCCTTATGTCCATTCTTGCAAATTGTTACTGGTACAGAGTCACAGAATGAATGGGGTTGGAAAAGTCTTAGGTTGGTGTGAGATGCTGTGGTCTGAGATATGACTTTTGTCTTCTGGGAGTGGCACAGTCTCTGGCATGACAGAGGTGGCATCTGATGTGCACAGCATGACAGGGTGCTCAGGGACACAGCTGTGGTACAGCTGTGAATGATGTGTAGGAAGGTGAGACTGTAGCTGTAACTAGTTTAAAGCAAATTCCCAATCCTGCCTGCCTGGAGTAAGGCAAAACCAGAATGACTTCGCTTGGATAAAGGAGAAAAACATTAATTTCTTCCTTTTATTTTTGAAATGAAAATAAAATAATAATAAAATTCATGTTTATGTCCAGAAACTAAAAGCTGTGCAGTGGAGATAATCATTTCAGTAAGTTTAGGTCTGAATAGAGGACCATGAAGATGATCAGAGGGATGGAGCACCTCTCCTGCAAGGAAAGGCTGAGAAAATTGGGATTGCTCAGCCTGGGGAAGAGAAGGCTTTGGGGTGAGCTAACTGTGGCCTTCCAGTACCTGAAGGAGCCTACGAGAAACATGGAGAGAGACTATTTGCAAGGCCCTGGAGTGACAGGTTAGGAGGGAATGGCTTTGAACTGAAAGAAAGTAGGTTTAGATTAGATATCAGGGAGGAATTCTTCGCTGTGAGGGTGGTGAGGCCTTGGCACAGGTTTCCCAGAGAAGCTGTGACTGCCCCATCCTTGGAAGTGTTCAAGGCCAGGTGGGATGGAGCTCTGAGCAATCTGGTCTAGTGGGAGGTGTCCCTGCCCATGGCAGGGAGTTGGAACTGGATATCTTTAAGGTCCCTCCCAACCCAAATCATGCTGTCATTCTGTCATTGACTGGATCCGTGTTACCTTTCCCCTGCCTTTTGCAAGAGAACCTCTCTCCCTGTCCCTGCCTATCGTATCCCTGGATATTTCCTAGGAAATAATTTTCTAGCTTTCAAACACAAATTTGTGGATCAGTATCTTAAACTCCTTTGTAACAGAGCAAACAAAGCAGTTCCAGGTGGAGCTCACAGATGCCAGGGCAGACAATCTGAGAACACAGTAATGATTTGGGGAATAAACCCACGTGGTTTGGGGTAAGTTTGCTCATTGCAGTGCGGGAAGAATAAATCTTAGATATCTGATCCTCAAACGAATAATCACAGTGAATGAGTAATTTATAGGTTAAAATGTGTTGAATCAAAGCAGTCATGGAATAATTAGAAAAGGCACACGCTTCTGTGTGAATTGAGGTTCCCCCAGTCTTCAGGATGTGCTAGAAATAGGGAATGACAGCAAATATTTTAAAAGGGATGTCAAACAGGTGAAAAAGCACAGGACTGAAGAGCAAATATATGTATGGTTTGGGCCTGGAAGAGCAATCCAGGGACTTAAAGGCTTCTTGATGCAACTTCAATATTATTATAAGGCTTTGGGTTATGTTCTTGAGAAAAACAAAGAAGGGGAAGTTTATGGTGAGTAGGATAAATCCTAGCTGGATTTATAAAAGGTAGATCATGCCAGAGTGAGACGACATCTCTGGTAAAATAACAGATTCCTGGGACAAAGGAAAGGCAGGAGATCTAATCTGTCTGGACATCAGTGAAGCACTTGATAAAGTGCCACATGGGAAACATCTAGTTAAGTGGGAATAGATGGGGCTCCGTGTGAGAGTGGTGAGGAATGGCTAAAAGGGGAGACAGCAACGGATTGTGAGAGGGGAAGCATAGGGCAGGAGAAGGGCTCATTAGCAGAGCTCGTCAAGGATCAGTCTGACTCATCTTATTTAACATTTTCATTAATGACCTTGGAGCATAAATTAGGAATGTGCTAATGAAATGTTGGAGTTGACAAAGTTTGGAGACATTGCCAGTGAACAAGAAGAACGTGAATATACAGGAAAGAAAGTGTGTGGCTTTGGGGGTTGGAATGGGAGTCATGGAATGAAATTTAATAAGAAAAAGCATCAGGACACACATGTTGGAAATAAGGATAACTTCTGTTGCAATGTGACCTCATTGGTAGCAGTAGACACACATGAAAGGACGGCTTCGGGGCACCAAAGAAACACGAGAAATATCCCTAAGATGCGTCAGGTGAGATATTTTAACAGAGATGGGAAGCTGAATGCCACTGCATGGGGTGTCAGTGAGTGAATTTAAACCAGAGCAGTGCAGGGAAGCACTGGTGAGATGGAAAAGGCCAGGAAGCATTGTGTGAGGAAAGGAGACAGAAGGAGATTTAGCATATCAAAATGGAGGCACAGAAGGGGTGTGATTGCTGTCAACAAATGCATTGGGACAGTTTCTGAGTGCAAGTGCAATGCTGACACAAAGGAAATTGGCTATAACCTGGTCCTGATGGAATACAGATATGAAAGTGGGAAAAGATTCCTAACTATCAGATGAAGGCGATTCTGGAAGAGGATTCCAGTAGGAGTAATGGGGGCAAGAACAGTAGTGTATTCAGAGATAATGTTAGATCTGCCTGTAGAAGGGAAGTTATCATTTACATGGTAGTTAGGAAATGGACCCGATAACCTGGGCATTCTCATCCACTCTGTCTTCCTGTCTATTCATAGAAAACACAGGGCTGGGCATTGGGCTAAACTCTCAAAATACAGCACTTGCTGAGAGCTGTTCACTCATTTGTGGAAAAACATTATAGAT